>VXCM01006906.1:0-12764 GCA_014773175.1 Lucifuga dentata | reverse complement strand
CACAGGTCTTCTTTTGGGACTATATTCCCCGGTGGAGGCATACATTCACTCCACGCTTTTTATTTTATTTTTTTGAACTTTTAACTTTATTAGCAGATAAACAGGTTATACACAAAATCACCTTGAGATTAATACTGGCTTCAAACACAACACATACATGAAATAACCCCATATAGATGGAGTATACAAGAATCTAGTAATATCTTTATATTTATACTTACTAGGCTCCTACATTAAGTCGAAAGGATATAAGGCTCTTGACCAAAATAAGAAATGACTGATGTCCATCTCTTTATGAAAACAGGCATTTTTAGTTGTAACTGAGCTGTCATGTGTTCCATCATGTAAACATGTTTGACTTTTTGCAACCATTGAGCAATCGTGGGAGAGTTAGGCTTCATCCAATTAACAGTTATTATTGGTAGCCTAGATTTTGAACGTGAATCAATCTAACATGGTATGTTCAAAGGTGGCCAGTAAAAGAAAAGTCGACAGTGAAAATTGGCAATTCCAAGAGAAATATGTAGATTAAAAAATATGCGTTCATCCTCCTTCCAATGAGCACCAAACCGATGTGTCTAATATGCCAAGAAATAGTAGCTCTTGTGAAGAGTGGCAATTTAAAACGCCACTATGAAACAAAACACAGTTATTTTGAAGCGACCTTTCCTCAAAATTCAGAACTCAGNGCCACTATGAAACAAAACACAGTTATTTTGAAGCGACCTTTCCTCAAAATTCAGAACTCAGAACCCCGAAAATCAATGGGATGAAATCGTCATATCAAGCAACAAGCAACGAGAAAAAGCAACTGAGTTGTCACCCAGAGTGGTATGGGTGTTCTGTAAACACAAGAAGCTCTTCTTTGATGCAGAAATAAAAGAATGTATGACTGAAGTGATGGAGGCCATGTTTGAAGGCAAACAAAAAGGAAATGACAGGTAAAATCCAGCAAATCTTCCTCTCAGATTCCACAGCAACCAGAAGAACTGAAATACTGGCTGGTGATTTGATTAAACAGCTTTGTGATGGAATAAAAAAATGCACAGTGCATTTCCTTAGCTGTGGATGAGTCTACTGACACCACTAACAATGCTCAGTTGCTGGTGTTTGTGAGGTTTTGTGATGAGGCAAAGGGAGACCTTTGGTGGATGGATGTGTGAACCAGTTGGGTGATGGGGAAAATGGAGAAATGGTGATTTGATTTGTAGATCCTATTATAATTGTTTAAAAGCTTGACTGACCTTAATAAATAGACCTTTGTCTTATTGAAAATTTTCTTTGTGGACCCTTAACATTTGTATTTTAGTGTCTCTGAGCTATAAGATGCTATTGGGATAAGAACGACTGTACATTTTGTCTGAACATGTCTGGAAAACCTCTGGCTGGATGGTGCTGTTGCCACGCAGAGGAACAACCTGCTGTATGTTTACACGTACATTCAAATTTGGATTCTAATCTGTAGCAATAAAACGATTTTCTTTCAAACCTTAAAACGTAAATACCGTCATGAGATTGACATTGGTACAAATCGATGTTGGCATCGTTTGAATTACGCAAGTAGATGATGTTGATTTACTCAATCATGTAAATGCTTCATCATCTTACAACCAGTGGAAGCATTGATGCATTTCCTGCTGCCGTGCTTCCTCTCATAAGTCTGTATATTCAGCAAATGATGAATTCTATCCATGTGTTAATCAGTGGAGACCAAAACATAGGAGTTTTGTGTGCATGACTCTTGGAAAAAGACTCCATGGCTGCCAGGGAAGCTGGTGAAACTCTGCATGGATGTGAGACGATGGCGACAGACTTACCAATGTCAGCAAAGTCCTTGGTGCTGATCTTTTTGATCTTGTTGAAGCGGGCGTATAGGTAGGCCGTCTCCTTTGGCAGGGCGGGAACAGTCGCCATGTCTGGACTGACCTCCTCACAGTACACAGAGCCAGTCAGACACACACACAGCAGGCAGGTCGGCAGGTCTGCAACACACATACACACACACACACACACACACAATGCAAACGTTAGCCTGCCTTCATTAGCTGACATTTAATACCACAGCTTGTTTATTATGTAACTCCCTCTCTCTGTCTCTCTAAGTGCATTAATCACAGAATAAGGCTGGTTTATGCTTAATGTGGATGTGACAGTGGATGTGTAGAAAGTTTGACAGAACGGCCAGTGGTGGATGCCACATTTGAGGGTCAGGAGGTCAAGTTGCACGAAATCTGAAACAATGCAGATGGTGTCCGTGTGACATAAATGCACCTTAATCAACGACTGGCCAAGTGAAGAGGTGGGGAGGAACAGGGTATTATTTTTGGTGTTATTTCTGGTTTTTTTGGTCATTTTTGTGACATGAACAGTTTGTTTCTACATTGTAATGCACCTTTTTATGTTACAGTGTTTTTGTGGCTCTTCAGAAGCCCTTTATTGTATCCAAACGCATTCATAGCCAGAAACGTCACTCACTCTCACACACACACACACACACACACACACACAGTTAGCACTTCAGCTTCTGGGTGCTTGTATTTAGCAAATTTAACACCTAAAGCAGTGTCCTTTGCATTTAAAGGAGCATACCAATGATTTTGCAAGTTTGAGCCCAATATATACAATCCACATACACATTATTTTACTGACAATCATTTCCCAAAATATACTACTTTAGTATATTTTAGAATATACTAAAGTAGGAATTTTAGAATTGTTTTTTTCTACCTCCAGACTGCCATTGGTTTCAGTTCATAAAAGTAGCTATAAAAATCAACTTGAAACACACTTGAGATAAATATGCCAAAACAGTGAATATTATGTCTGTTAGTGTTTTGTCAAAGTAACTTTATTTAATTGATCTGCACAGAAGACGATATACCATATATTCTTGAGTATAAGCCGATCTCGTGGATAAGCCAACCCCCCGATTTGCTTGTGAACTTTGGTAATAAAAACTCGGCTTATACTCGACTATATACGGTATGTCTCTGTCAGGAAATATAGTCCCATGAAAAAAAAAAGGCTTTTAGTGAGAAATTAAAATGACTATGCCTTTAAACATTGTGCAAAAGTGTTAGAATGTGAAACATTGAATTTTAAGGTGTGTATCACCTGAACATTTGATTTAGAAAGATCAAAAAATAACAGGAAAAGTCAAATATGGTGTTTATGTTTTGGAAATTGGTTTCAGTAATGTAGCATATATGGAGGTTGTATACATTGGACTTGAACATGCACGATAGCCGGTATGCTCCTTTAAATATACCTGAACATTTGACGTTATTCAGAAGTAAACATGAGAAAGATTGCTAGATTGCTGACTCTTACGTATGTTAATGGTCAGAGTTAAATTCTCCTGAATAGATGAAACTATCAGCTCAGGATGGTTTTGATTGTAGAAAAGTGAAGGAAAAGACATAAAACCTCACAATTACAATTAATTAGTCTGTGACTGAGCAGATAAACGGCTCTCATTCTTTTTCTTCAGACTTTATTTGGTTTTTGAACAATAAAAAATTACAGTAACATAAATGTACTAGTAAAATACTGCCATATGCGGCTCTGGTTCTTACCGGATGCGTCTCCTCCCTCAGGGATCACGCTGCCATCAGGTTCAGCATCATCAGTTACCTGCCTCTGCAGGAGAAAACACACAGCGCTCCCGTTTACTTTTTTATATTATAATAATTTATTGTGTCTTTTATAGATGATGTTGTGGCGTGATGATGTGTTGATGAATTTTTGCATCATGAGCAACAAGAATAAACTAAACCAGCATGTCTGAAAGTATCATGTCAGCCTCTGATGAATTATTTCATCTGTTATTTGAAATGGTTCAGCTACAAAGCTAACTGGCTAACAGCTAAAGGTGGAAACACAACAAATTAATTTCTCCACCTGAAGCAGAAACACCTGGTGAATACCAAGAAAGTCACATGAGGAGGAGAGCCAATCAGCTGATTTGAGATGTAAAACAAACAGGAAGTGAGTATGAATACCTGGACAAAACTAACGGTAGAGCAAAATTAGCTTAGCTGTGACTTTTTGTCAGCAGGGACTTGTTGTGATGTGTTAACAGTGTTAGCTTAGCCGCTAACAGGTTTAGCTTAGCCGCTATGCTAACTTCAGGTGAGTTCTTGTCTTGTGGTGGTTTTGGACTTCAGAGCATATTTAAGTACTTCCTTCTTGTAGTGTAATACAGATGTTGTCTTTATAGCATATCAATTATTTAGCTTTGGTAGTGTTTTTGTATCCTAGTAAATTGATGTACATTATGATTTTCTTATTGTAGTACAAATTGTATACAGTGAAATGTTAAAAATACTAGTTTGTTAAGTGCAATTTTGCGTCATAGAGGCTATTTAGTGCTGGAAGTAAAATCATAACATGCTCGAGATCAGATCTGATGACATCATCAGTCATTTATGTTTTATAAGGACTGATGATGAGTAATTAAAGCTAATCTGAGTTACTGTTTACAAACTAAAATATTACAGGATTTAGTTATTTATACTTTGAAGGGAAAAACTACTGTTTCTACTTTTATACTGACTCATTTTTACTCATATTGGTACAGTTTGCAGTACTGTTTACTTCTAAAATCACAATACAACATGTTTCAGTGTCACATTGTTCATATCGTCTTGAGTATCGTTACTGCTAAAATACCTTTAGACAGGATGATATTATTCAGCCTGTTATCCCCAGTACACAACCTTCTGTCTTGTAGCTCATAGTCGCTGTGGTTTGCATTTGGTCGGCAACAGGTGCAAACAGAGACCTTTCGTCTCGTTTCCAAACTACGCTTAGCCATGAAAAGACAAGTGAGAAGTGACACAAGACATGATGGAGCCTTCTCTCTCTCTCTCTCTCTCTCTCTCTCTCTCTCTCTCTCTCTCTGGGGTATCTGTAACTCATCTTTCAACAGGACACAGTAGCAGTTGTTGCTCACAGGTGTGAGTGCTAATTTTTCTCTGATCAGGGCTTTTTTAGTGAAATCATGAAGTGTCAACTGGACTTTAAAGGACCATACCAGCGGTTTTGCATGTTGAGCCCAATATGTACATACAATCAACACACATGTTAAGTTGCTGACACCATTTCCCAAAATATACTACTTTAGCAGTAAATTTCAGATTGTTTTTCCTACTTTCCAGACTAACATTGGTTTCAGTTCGTTCCAGTACGATGTAAAAATCATCTTGTAGAAATTTGAAATATGCTTTATTAAGTTAGTAACTTTATTTAACCAATCCAACACGGAGCTGCATGGAAGATGATGTATGTCTCCGCCAGGAAATATAGTCCCAAGAGTAGACGGCTTTTACTGAGAAATTAAAATGGCCGTCCTTCTACAGTAGCGCAAAAGTGTTAGAAGGTGAAAACATTAAATTTTAAGGTGTTTGTGTCACCTGAAAATTTGATTTTGAAAAATTAGGAGATATGAAAAATAAAACAACAGGAAAACTAAAGTACAATTTTATATTTTGGAAATTGCTTGTCAGTAACATAATATGTATGCAGGTTTTATAATGTATATAGGGCTCAAACATGCACAATCGGTGGTATGGTCCTTTAAGTGTGCGACTGTACATACGTTGATCAGCAGGAGAAGTGAAGTGTTTAAGATAAAGTGTATTTTTTACTTTGTGGGGCTGAACTTACTTGATTTACACAGTTTTCATGGCTGTTGGTAACGTGATAACTTCCTGCTCATCAGCTGTCATGGATAAAAATGAAGGAATCTACCTGCAAATGATTCCTTCAGCAAAATCCACGACTGCTCAAAGCTCTTTCAGTTAAGTGGCAGAGTACAGCCCAATGAATGGAGGAAAGACAGTGTTTGTTGGTTTGTAGTCTGGTTATTGGTTGGTTGGGATAAGAAGAGAAGCTTTGCCACCAGTTTGGAATTAAGTCTAATATAAAGAACAGATGTGTTCAATGTCCCAAATAAAGCTTTACCTCACTAAAACTACATTCTGCCTTCTATTTCACTTCTTCTACCTCTCTCTCTCTGTATCTCTCTGTCTTTCTCTCTCTCTCTCTCTCTCTCTGTCTGTCATTCTCTCTCTCTCTCTCTCTCTCTCTCTCTCTCTCTCTCTCTGTCTCTCTGTCCCTCTCTCTTTCTCTCTGCCTCTGTCTGTCTCTGTCTGTCTGTCATTCTCTCTCTCTCTCTCTCTCTCTCTCATTCTCATAACTGATGGAGGTTTTTCACTTTCATNATTCTCTCTCTCTCTCTCTCTCTCTCTCATTCTCATAACTGATGGAGGTTTTTCACTTTCATCAGAATAAAACAGGCCAGAAACTGGATTTTGCACATCTAAATATTTCTTATACTGGATTAGTGTGATCAGGTAAGGGTTTATTTTGTCATGTATGAACAGAGTGGGCACAGGAAGTGGCTGTGCATGTGTGTGTGTGTGTGAGAACTGAAACCATGAGCTGATTTCTCTTATTCAACAGTACGGTGAACAATTTCCTCATCTTACAGTTGATGATCATCTTTAATAACAGGATGGCTGGATTGTATATCCTGAATTTTGCCAAACATTAAACATAACTTAAAGGAGCATACCAGTGATTTTGCATGTTTGAGCCCTATAAATACTACCAGCATACACGTTACATTACTGCCAACATTTTACAAAACATATCGCTCTACTTAAGTTTCTGTGTTATTTTGCCAAATCTCCTAATCTTTCAAACTCAAATGTTCAGGTGATACACCCACCTTAAAAGTCAATGTTTCACCTGCTAACACCTACGTCCAATTATAAAAGGGATGGTCATTCAAATTTCTGAGTAAAAGCCGTTTTCTCCTGGGACTATATTCTCTGGTGGAGACATACATTTTCATCTTTGAAGCTCCATGTTGGATCAGTTAAAGTTGCTTTGACAAAAAAATTAATATGTCATATTCTCTGTGATGGAATATTTATGTCAAGCATGTTTCAAGTATCTACAGGTTTATTTTAATAGTATTGGAATGAACTGAAACCAATGGCAGGCTGGAAGGTAGGAAAAACAATTCTAATATTTACTGCTCCAGTAGTATGTTTTAAAAAATGGTTGGCAGCAACAAAATGTGCATGCAGGTTGTACTTATTGGGTTCAAACAAGTAAAACCACCAGTATGCTCCTTGAGATGATAGTGGAACATTCTCCTTAATTTTATCTTGCAAAATAACCCAAACATGTTTCTAATTTGTGATAAGAAGCATGAAGTTGGATCATTACATAACAGGATCAGACATGATTAATATCATCCTGCAAGTGATGACATAAAAAAAAAACAATTAAAAAAATTCAGCAGAAATGTGCAGCAATGACAGAGTGCTGAAGAGTTTTTTAAAAATCAAAGCTCGTACCTTAGCCCTCTTGGATTTCAGGTAAACCTGGTCATTGAAGTATCCGTTCAGCTCCTGGCCAATAACAGATCCTGGTTTGAGCTGTGAATCCTGATGAAACCACCTTGCCGAGGCTGACAGCAGCCACGGCAGCAGTATGCAGGTGAGTAATAGAGCCTTCATGCTGTCGGACGCAGCGTGATGCTGGATCTCAGGAAAACCTCCGGCCGGGTCAACAGCTGCTGGAGCCTCTGTTAGGATGTGTCAAATGACTGTATTTAAAGGCTGAACCAGTAGCTTCCAGCGGATTCTTAAAGAGGATTTACAGCAGAGCGGAGCACTTAACCCTTCGCTCACCACACACAGTTCATCTGCTGTGTGACGGGGGATGAAGGGAAATAACAAAAAACAGACCTGGAAGAGTGAGGAAAAGAGTATGAAGACATCAGAAAGAGGCAAAGAACAGACAGGAAGAATTTTCCATTTTTTCTGTTAAATATCGGTGTGTTTGTAATTTGAAAAGGAAAACCATGCACTCTAAAAAATGCTCATGAAGTAGAAAAAGTGATAGTGAGGAGAGCACTCTGAGTGTCTTTTGTCAGAAGGAATGTCTGTGGTCTCTGCCTGCCACCCAGTCATGCTGCTAATAATCAATCTGTCTTCCAGTCGGCCAGATTTATGTCGTTCTCTTGCCTGGTTGTGTTACTCTCTCAGAGTTCAGTGTTTTCCCTGCCTCTGGTCAGACGACTTCTCTTAGCAGTGGTCAGACAGACGCTGATTGTAGGCTTGATTTTTATGTCATTACTTTGAGCTGAGCACGTGTCAGATTTACGGCTTTCTGGACGGCTTCTCACGCTGAGCACATAATGAGAACCACATGTAGCTAAACATTTTCAAAGCATCTGTTTGATTTGCTCATCAAAGGTGGAGTTTAGATGTAGCATGTTTGAGCCCAACAAATACAACCTGCATGCATGTTAAGTTGTTGCCAACCATTTTCCAAAACATACCATTCAAGCAGTCAATGTTAGAATTGTTTTTCCTACCTTCCAGACAGCCATTGGTTTCAGTTCATTCCAGCAGAAGGAGTTTGAGCTCCTGCCTTGTGGCCGCCGTTTTAGGATGCCTGCTAGGAGGACTAAGGCTGGATTTAGACTACAAGTCTTGATGCTCAATTCTGATCTTTTGCCTATATCTGATGTTTTTTTCAGCGTATTTACATTTTCTGTTTAAGCGTCTCATATCTGATACCTGTATTTACATGCTTTGACCTTTGACCTGTAGCAGCAGGATGCAGCTACGCATGCACATATTTCTGAGATGGATGTAAAAAAATAATGCTTCAATGTACTAAGATGAGAGAAGTATTTAAAATCTGATCAGCAGGTTAAAACTGTCACATGCAGAGAGAAACATCTGATATGTTGTGTGAGCTTTTATCTCCATCAGGACATGTATGTTCATCAGTTAATCATGGAGGAAAAGTGGGTGGAGCTGGAGTTTTGCTGCTGTAACAGGAGCCTGTTATCACACACTAACACATCTATTTGACATAAACACANTTTTGCTGCTGTAACAGGAGCCTGTTATCACACACTAACACATCTATTTGACATAAACACACATTAGCATGTCTGATATAGCATGTCCTCCATTTCTGTTTTCAGAGAGTGTCATCATATTGATGCTGACATCATCCATATGTGGATAAGGTGGAACATTGGAGTTGGAATGGGAAGGAAATGCTGATCTGTGTATTGCAGGCACATTGGCGGATATCCAATATGAATCCGATTTATTTCCACATATGCAAGTGGCCCAAATCAGATCTGAGCATATCCGATTCCATGTGGCTTTTTACCATTTACATCTTCAGNGTGGCCCAAATCAGATCTGAGCATATCCGATTCCATGTGGCTTTTTACCATTTACATCTTCAGGAAGCGTATTCGGTATGTGTTGCATGTGAGCATAAGATCAGAATTTGGTCACATTTTCCTGGTCGTGTAAATCCAGCCAAAGAGACATAAGATCTCCTTTGTTTCTGTGGCTATCAGTAGGCTTAACAGGACCTAGCCCTTACATTTATATATGACTTTTTATGACATTTGTGTTCATTTGTTGACTCTGCTTTTGAATGCTTTTTGTCTTATTGTTGTTCTTACTGTCTGGCTGCAGACATTGTGTTTTTCATGTGATTATTTGTATTACCAGTACGTGTGTATTCATCTTAAAACCCTGGCTGCAAACTAAATTTCCCCCAGTGGGACAATAAAGATGTGAACTTGAACACGTTATAAAAATCAACTTATAGAGACTTAAAACATGCTGAAATAAATAATCCATCACAGCAAACAACATGCCGTTCTTATTTTTGTCAGAGTTAGTTAATTTAACCAATCCAGCACGGAGCTAAACACAAGAAAATGTGTGTCTGTCTGGGATAGTCCCAGGAGACGACGTGGGTCACACCATGAAGTTGTGAAAATGCTGGAAGACCCTAATAAATAACGGCTAATATAATATAATAAAGTGTCGGTGCAATGATTTGTAACCAGGGTTGCAGGAAAATGGAAAAAAAAGTCAAAAATAGAAGAATCTTCTTTTGCAAAGAGTCCAGCAGATTTTACTCTTAAAGTGTTTTCAAGCAGCTCTAGAAAGTAGATTTCTTACTGTCAAAAATAATGATGTACAGCAACTCAAGAGCCGCTCTGAGGAAGAATTTCCTGCATTTTTCTTCTCCCCAGAGAAACAGACAGACAGAAAGAGAGAGACAGTGAGAGAGAGATGGAGAGATTGACAGACAGAATGAAAGACAGAGAGGGATGGACAGACAGAAAGAGAGAGACAGACTGAGCGATAGAGAAAGAGAGATAGAGACAGACAGAGACAGAAGAGAGAGAAAGAGATGGACAGAAAGAGACAGAGAGACAAAGATAGACAAAGAGACAGACTGATAGAGAGAGAGAGAGACAGACAGACACAGACAGACAGAAAGAGAGAGAGAGAGAGAGAAAGAGAGATGGACAGAAAGAGAGACAGAGAGAGACAAAGATAGAAAGAGACAGACAGACTGACAGAGAAACAGACAGACAGAGAGAGAGAGAGAGACAGACAGACAGATGGGCTGAAGAGAGGCAGAGAGAGAGAGACAGAGAGAGGGAGACAGAGGCAGAAAGAGAGAGAGAGAGAGAGCAACAGACTGAAGAGAGAGAGGCAGAAAGAGAGAGACAGACAGAGCGAGAGACAGGCTGCTTCCAAACAAGCAGAGTTTGAAAGGCTGAAGTTTAACTGGAAAACAATTAAATAGAAAACATGTGAGTGTTTGAAGCTTCTCTCAGCTTCAGGAGGAAGAGGAGAGGCCCAGACCCACTCAGCGCTGCTACAGGTGTGTTAGCAATTAGCAGCACATTTCAGCTTTCACCATGCTGGGAAGAGGCCAGCAGCTGCAGAATGTTTTACTGTCACTAATTTTTACACCATCAGGGTGGCATTCAGAGCGTTTCACTGCCTGTTAAAGGAGCAAGACGCCCACAAAATGCACACACACACACACACACACACACACACACACAGAGCTTTCTGTCATTTAGACCTGTTCATTCTCTTTCCCAAAACCAGAAATACAGCAGCAAAGAAAAAGGACTTTACTTACATTTTTTTTTTTTTTTTTAAATTTCATGTTAACCACACACACAAACACGCACCTGGTCATCTCTGCTTCTAGATCATTCCAGAGATCAATTAATTGATCTGTAGTTAGTTTGGAACTCGATCTTGTTGCAAACCATGAAGGTGTGAAAACATGATTGTAGAAATTACGCATCATTATCACAACAATTCACACTTTCATTTAACATTTATATAACAGAAAAACGTCTATATTCACACCACAGATATGAACCCAGCTTGAAACTTTTGCTGCATGTTTATCGTTGTTTGAACATAAACTTCTTTACGAACAAATAATTGAATAGTTCGTTAAATTTTAGATTTATAGAAGAATGAAAGGAAATGTTTGTCTCATCTTGGCTGAAAACACAGATAAATCAGCAGATGTGTTTTACATACTTTATCCAAGTTTTGCTTCTGCTAGACTTAAACATTTGAGGAAAACAATGATTTTTTTGTTTCCAGCAAATATCTAAACCAGCTAGCTTGTGTTACTGTAATTCTTGAGGTTTCCTGTTCCAAACCCACCCGTTCTTTTTTTTTTTTTTNTTTTTTTTTTTTTTCCTGTAAACATAGTCATTGTTAAACTTGCTTTCTGGCTAATTTCTTCTGACAGCTGAGCTGTGCTTGATTGTGAACTGGCTTTAGAATGACAGGTGCTGCAAACGATATGTTCCAAACCCAGATAGACAAACAACATACGTCAGTGAATTTACATGCTGCAAACACTCAGCGTTTGACTGCAGAGCTGTCGTCACTGAGGACCACCTGGCTTTGCATTACACAGCTTTGGTCTGTGCAGGTCTGGCTGACAACTGACATGATGTACAAACCCACCACTGAGCACCGTGTGTTTTCCTGACAGAGTCGTGCATGCAGCCAGCAGCAGAAAAACCCAGACAGTGAAGTTTTTATTTGAGCTGTGAGACTCAAGAACACAAGACATAACATCAGTCTATCTCCTGTTACACTCTATGAAACTAATAAAAAAAAAAAATAGCACTAGCCTCACTTTTAAATTTTNATCTCCTGTTACACTCTATGAAACTAATAAAAAAAAAAAATAGCACTAGCCTCACTTTTAAATTTTTTTTAAAATCATTGTTGAGTGTTATATGACCTGCATTTATTGAAACAGCAACAAAAACACACATTTATCTTGCACTGTTAATAAAATGCAATGTTTGTACTTGTTAGTCCCATTCTCATTGTTGTTAACTTTTCCTACCAGTCCCCATTGTTCACTGTGAACATTTTCAGAACTGATCCCCAAACTATCATCAGTGACCATCAGGATCATAAGCACAAATAAAATACATGCCAACTATAGATGAAATCATGACATCTTAATGTATTTTTGTTTTCACAATATTCAAGATGATATGAACAATGAAACACTGAACAATGTTGTCATTATGATTGCAGAAGTAAATAATACTGCAAACTGTACCAACATGAGTAAGAATTAACAATTGTAAAAGTAGAAACAGTAGTTTTTCCCTTCAGTAAAAGTATAAATAACTAAATCCTGTAATATTTTAGCTTGTAAACAGTAACTCAGATTAGCTTTAGCTGCTTGTCTTCAGTCATTATAAAACATCAATAAAATGACTGATGATGTCATCAGATCTGACCTTTAGCAGGTTATGATTTTCCCTCCAGAGCTAATTAGCCTCTATGATCTTCTTTTCCTTTCGGCTTTCCCTTCAGGGGTCACCACAGCGAATCATCTGCCTCCATCTA
>VXCM01006905.1:0-12220 GCA_014773175.1 Lucifuga dentata | reverse complement strand
GTGTGCGTGTGTATGTATGTGTTTGAGTTGTATATATGTGAGTGTGTTATATGTGTATGTGTTTATGTGTTGTATGTGTGTGTATATATGAGTATGTGTTATGTGTATGTGTTTATGTGTTGTATATATGTGTTGTGTGTGTCTGTGTGTGTGTATGTGTGTGTGTGTTATATGAGTATGTGTTTATGTGTTGTATGTATGTGAGTGTTATATGTGTATGTGTTGTATATGTATGTGTGTGTGTGTGTATATATATATATGTGTGTGTGTTATATGTGTATGTGTTTATGCATTGTATATATGTGAGTGTGTGTTGTATGTGTTTATGTGTTGTATATATGTGAGTGTGTGTTCTATGTATATGTGTGTTTATGTGTTGTATGTGTGTGTATGTGTATACTGTATATGTGAGTGTGTGTTATATGTGTATGTTTATATGTTGTATATTTGTGAGTGTGTGTTGTGTATGTGTTTATGTGTTGTATACATGTAAGTGTGTATTATATGTGTTTATGTGCTGTATATACGTGAGTGTGTGTTATATGTGTGTTTATGTGTCGTGTGTGTGTGCGTCCCTACATGCTTGCCGCAGCTTGTCCTTGTCGTAGTGCAGAGCCTCGTAGTCGCTCATACTGATTCTGTTGACTCTGATCCTCAGCCTCTCTGGCACCACCTGCTGGCTGAAAACACACCAACAGTAAATACATGTAAACACACACACATTCATCTATCTGTAGATATAAATTATAACATGTAAATATACACATTCATCTACATCTCTAAGCTGTAGATATAATAACATCTAAATATACACATTAATTTATGTCATTAAGCTATAGATATAAATAATAACATGTAAATATACATATTAATTTATGTCTCTAAGCTGTAGATGTAAATAACATGTAAATATACATATTAATGTATGTCTAAGCTGTAGATATTATAAAAACATGTAAATATACACATTAATTTGTCTCTAAGCTGTAAATATTATAATAACATGTAAATATACACATTAATTTGTCTCGATGCTGTAGTTATAAATAACATGTAAAGATACACATTAATTTGTCTCTAAGCTGTAGATATTATAATAACATGTAAATATACATATTAATTTGTCTCTAAGCTGTAGATATAAATAATAACATGTAAATATACATATTAATTTATGTCTCTAAGCTGTAAATATTATAATAACATGGAAATATACATATTAATTTATGTCTCTAAGCTGTAGATATTATAATAACATGTAAATATACACATTAATTTATGTCTCTAAGTTGTAGATATAAATAATAACNGATATTATAATAACATGTAAATATACACATTAATTTATGTCTCTAAGTTGTAGATATAAATAATAACATGTAAATATACACATTAATTTATGTCTCTAAGCTGTAGTTATAATATCTTGTAAATATACACATTAATTTATGTCTCTAAGCTGTAGATATAAATAATATCTTGTAAATATACACATTAATTTATGTCTCTAAGCTGTAGATATAAATAATAACATGTAAATATACACATTAATTTATGTCTCTAAGCTGTATATATTATAATAACATGTAAATATACACATTAATTTATGTCTCTAAGTTGTAGATATAAATAATAACTTGTAAATATACACATTAATTTATGTCTCTAAGCTGTAGTTATAAATAATATCTTGTAAATATACACATTAATTTATGTCTCTAAGCTGTAGATATAAATAATATCTTGTAAATATACACATTAATTTATGTCTCTAAGCTGTAGATATAAATAATAACATGTAAATATACACATTAATTTATGTCTCTAAGCTGTATATATTAAGATTAGCCTCATGGAAAATGTCCACAGCAATGTAACATGACTTATTGGGCTCAAACATGCAAAATCACTGGAATACTCCTGTACAGACAGCGTTGTAGGACTTGTTCACCATCTGATGTAATTTTCAAGTATATTAACCAATATTCACTGTGATAACTAATATTTACCATTTAATCACTTCATTAATTACCTTTATGACATTATCTATTGATTTCACATATTCAATCTGTCTGTCTCTCTGTATGTCTGTCTCTCTCTCTCTCTCTCTCTCGCTCTCTCTGTCTTTGACTCGCTCTCGCTCTTTGTTTCTCTCTCTCCTATTTTCTCTCCATCTCTCTTGCTCATTCTTTCTCTCTCTGTATATCGTTCTCTCTCTCTGCATCTTTCTGTTTCTCTGTCTGTTTCTCTCTCTCTCTCGTTCTCATTTTCTCTCTCTCCGTGTACGTACTCGTTGAGGTGTGGCAGTGACGTGCGGCGTTTGGTTTTCTGCACCATGTTGGTTTGGTTCCTCAGGCTGATGTGAATCACAGAGGGAGCGAGTCGACACGGTTCACCATCCACCTGAAAACACTCCTTTAATCAATCAACCCATCAATCAATATACCAACCAACCAATCAACCCATCAATCAATATACCAACCAACCAATCAACCCATCAATCAACCAACCAACCAATCAATCAATCAACTCATCAATCAATCAATCAACCCATCAATCAATCAACCAATCAACCCATCAATTAACCAACCAACCAATCAACCCATCAATAAATCAACCCATCAATCAATCAATCAATCAATACTAATCAATCAATCAATCAACCCATCAATCAATCAACCAACCCATCAATCAATTAACCCATCAATCAATCAATCAACCAACCAACCAATCAACCCATCAATCAACCATCAATCAGCCAATCAATCAACCCATCAACCAATATAACATCCATGTCAAAAATCTCGCCTATTAGAAGTTATTTAATGTAACTGTGCATCATATTTACCGTCTGGAGGCGAAAGTCATTTTTACAGCTTTTAACTTTTCATTAAATTTAACATTTCCAGAAAATTCTTCCTGCCAGGAAAAAAAAAAAAAAATCTACAAAATTTATCTGTGAGAAAAGAAAAAGTCTTAAAAATTTCAACAAAAACATTTGAATAAAAATTGAAAAAATTCTTAAAAGCTCTTAATTTTTTTAGTTGGTTGTAGAAAATTACTGAATAAAATTATTTTTTAAAAAAAGACAAAAATCTCAAAAAATCAAAAACATCAAAATCTGGAAAATTAAAAAAAAAAAAAATCTTTAATAGTTCTCTTAAAAACATTTGACAGAATTTATTTTTTGGTTCTATAAAATTGGAAAATGAATAAAAATGAATAAAAAATGAATAAAAAAATGACAGTTTATGAAAATCTCTTCTGTATTTTGAGTCGTTGACAGTGAAAGATTTAAAGGAGCATACTGGTGGTTTTAGTGATGGTTTGTACCTGCACTGGAAGAGGCTTAGTGGTGGTCAGAGTGACTTCTCGACACTGATTCAACCTTTCTCCATGACCTCCCACCTGCAGAGTCGCCTAAACACAGAGGGAGAGAGAGACAGACAAAGAGACAGACAGGCAGAGACATAGACAGACAGGCAGAGAGACAGACATCTGATTACTATGATTACTGAACAGCTTGCAGTTTATTTTTCAGCTAAAGTTCTTAAAACTAAAAAGCCGTTGATGGATTTCACACAGGAAGTCTCCGGCTACTCAGCAGTCATCCCTTCCTACCAGTGATGTCATCGTGAAGCCGATGACCTCGATGTATCCGTCGTCATGGCGCTGAGGCTCAAAGTCGTGATGCTCCCCAGGGTTTCCCCATGGTGTCGTTCCCGCACAGTACCTGCAAGTACACAGCAGGTGTGCGTGACCATCACCATGACGACTCAAACATCATAAATTCATATCATATATATCATATCATAAATTACACTTAAAGGAGCATACCGGTGATTTGCATACACATTACGCTACTGCCAATCATTTTCCAAACATACTACTGGAGTGGTAAATTTTAGAAATGTTTTTCCTACCTTCCAGACTGCCATTGCTTTCAGTTCATTTCAGTATGACATAAAAAAATCAGATGTAAAACGTGTTTGAGATAAGTAATCCATCATTCTTATTTTTTGCGAAAGTTACTTAAAATGATCCAACATGGAGGGACATGGAAGAAAATGTATGTCTCCATCAGGAAATACAAGATAAAGATGAGATAAATTCAAATTTATTGATCCAACGAGGGAAAATTAAAGGACCGTACCGACCAAAATGGCCGGTACGGTCCTTTAATAGCAAATATGCAAAATGGTCGTTTAAAGCATTGCAGAGGTGAGTACAAGAGGAGAAAAAGTACAGGAAGTGTTGAAAATATACTGGTAAAAAAAAAAAAAAAAAANGAAAAAAAAAAAAAAAAAAACAATAAAATTGAGCTAAGCTAAAACTGAACTAAAATTGAGCTAATAAGCTAAATAAAAATAAATGATCATAGATTACAAAAACTAGACAATAAAATCCAACAGTTACTTACATCTGGCAGAAAAAAATAAAATATCTGAGGCAAATGGAATAAAACCAGCTAAATACTGCACACCTGGAGTGAATAAAGTGACAGGAAGGGAATAGAAAAGGTGAAATTTGGTGACTGATAAAAACAATATTTAGTCCCAGGAGAAAACGACTTTTACAAGAGAAGTTAAAAAGGACTGTTTCCTCTACATTAAACAGTAAATGTTAAGAGGCGCGCGTGTGTGTGTGTGTCACCTGATCATTCGATACTCAGGTGATCAGCTACCTCAAAATCAAATGATCAGGTGATACACACACCTGAATATTTGATTTTGAAAGATTAGTTCAGTAATGAACATGTATGCAGACAGTCTTTATTGGTCTCAAACAGGCAAAATCACCAGTATGCTCCTTTAAAAGTGTGTATCCTCACAGTAAGCAGAGTAACATAAAACACAAGGTTATTAATGTCAGAGTGCTAATTCTCCTCCTGGCTGAGGGTTTATTTTTTATAAATAACTTTTCCTCTGAGGGACCAGACGTTTAATATTTTCATCAAACTTTCAGCGGGAGTCCTACGAGACGTTTTATAAATAACAAAATTAAAACAGAGGAAAGGGGCGGAGTCAGGGTGTGTGTTGCTGCTGCAAGAGTTATGAATATGGAAACCTTGGTATGTTGAGGAAGACGAGGCACTGCAGCTTCAAGTCCTGAACCTTTGATGTTAAATCTGTCCCATCACACTGGAGGACAGGAGAGAGGAGGAGGGAGGGAGAACGAGAGAGAGAGAGAGAGAGAGAGAGAGAGAGAGAGAGAGGGAGAAAGATGGAGGGGGAGAGAGAGAGACAGATAGAGGAAGGGAGAGAGACAGAGATTGAGATGGAGGGGAGGGAGAGAGAAAGACAGGGAGAGAGAGAGAATGACAGAGAGAGAGAGAGAGAGAGAGAGAGAGACATGTTTGTCTGATGAAGGTCACATGGTGTCTGGCTGATGTCACAGGTTGGCTGAGACTCACCACAACTCTGATGTGCTTTGACAGGTCTTTGGAACTTCCCATCAGGAAATCTGAGAACGCTGTCTGCAGAGAGACAGACAGGCAGACAGAGAGACAGACAGATGGACAGACAGGCAGACAGACAAGCAGACAGAGAGACAGACAGGCAGACAGAGAGACAGACAGACAGACAGGCAGGCAGGCAGGCAGACAGATAGACAGAGAGACAGGCAGACAGAGAGACAGACAGACGGACAGACAGGCAGACAGACAAGNAGATAGACAGAGAGACAGGCAGACAGAGAGACAGACAGACGGACAGACAGGCAGACAGACAAGTAGACAGAGAGACAGACAGTCAGACAGACAGAGAGACAGACAGACAGACAGGCAGGCAGAAAGACAGACAGGCCGACAGACAGAGAGACAAGCAGACAGACAAACAGGCAGACAGACAGACAGACAGGCAGATAGACAGACAAAGAGACAGACAGAACATCAGGCATCCTTCAACTTTATTTCACTTTCCAAAGGACCATACTGGTGATTATGATCTTGGAGTCCAGAAATACAACCCACATACACAATGTGTTAAAGACAACCATTTTTCCAAATGCTTTGAACGGTAAATATTAGAATAGTTTTTCCTACCGTCCAGACAGCCATTATGCTGTAAAAATCATCTTGCAGAGAGTTGAAACGTGCTCGAGATAAATAATCCATCACAGCGAAACAAACGCCAGTCTTATTATTTGTCCAAGTTGCTTAAATTAACTGAACCAACATGAAGCAGCTCAGAAGACAACGTGTGCCTCCGCCAGGGAATATAGTCCCAGCAGAAGACAGCTACGGAGAAATTAAAAACGACCGTCCCTTCTGTATTTGGACGTATGTGTTAGCAGTGAATTTTCCTGAACATTTGATTCTGAAAGACTAGGGGATTTGGTAAAATAACAGGAAAACTAAAATACGGTTTTATGTTTGGGAAAACACATGCAAAATCACTGGTATGCTCCTTTAACCTGAAGCCACACTCACCCCAGCGTAGAACATCTTATTCCTAAAACGACTGTTGAACTTCTCAGGGTTTGCTTCTAAAGAAGAGACGAGACAAAGAGAAAAATCAACAGAAGCAGGCTGATGAAACGAAAAAATGGAAATGCTGCATTTTCACAAACAGGAAGTAGGAAGCAGAGAAAAACGACAGGAAGTGTACCCCTTGACTCGTGGAACTCCAGAGTCACGTGGGCGTCAAACCCAAGACTGAAGTAGTTGTTGAACACGTCAAGAGGAAGCTGAGAACAAACACAATGACAGCTGAGGAAAAATTCAATAAGCAAGAGAACATCACTTAAAGGATCATACCGGTGATTTTGCATGTTTGAACCCAATATAACAATGTGTCCACGTTACGTTACCGCCAGCCATTTTCAAAACATGCTACTGGTTTTATGTTTTAGAATATGGTTTTCAATAACATAACTTATATGCGAGTCGTATTTATTGAGCTCAAACATGGTCCTTTAATTTTGCCATTTTGACTTTAGAATCAAGAAATTCCAGTCAAAGATTTATGTCATGAGCACAAAGACAAAATATGAGTTTGAGCCCAAATGTCACGTCTGTTTTGTTAAAGTGTATGCGGCTGTCCGGCTTTTTTTTTTTTTTTTTTTTTTTTTTTTTTTNAGAGAGAGAGAGAGAGAGAAGAATCAAACATGTAAAACCACCGGCATTGTCCTTTAAAAATCTACCAAACATGCATCTGCTAACCTTGTCAGTTTGTTGCTCATCCTGTTCGGCCCCTGAGCCGCAGTTTGGTTCAACCTGCAGATTCCATCTGTCCAGCTGGACGACAGCTCCGTCCTCCACGTGGGACAGGATCTTGGACAGTGGTTCATCCGTGTAGCCCTGAAATACACACAGAGCTACATGTTAAAAACATATGTGAAGACACGTCGCGTGTATATGTATTAACTTCTGACATTTTTTATTTTTTTTTATCTATTTTTTATTTATTAATTGATGTATTTATTTGCGTGATACTGTTAATAGTTATTTGTTGATGACTTTACTTATGATAGGTATTGTTGAAATAACTATAATAATTAAAAAATAAATAAACAAACAAATAAATAAAGGAAATAGAAGCTTCCTGTTAAGTCACACACAACAAAACATGGAGGTGGAGCGAAGCGAGACGTCGTTAATTAAAGTATTGTTACTTTTATTGGCTGCAGGACGTGTAGCGACCGCAGCACGGTGAATGACTTCCTGTTTTGTTATTCTTGCTCCCGCCCCACCAGATATTCTAACCAATGAGCACAGAGAATGTTCTCACATGGCTTTTGTTGCTACTTTTTTGCGTCTGTACCACAAAGAGAATACTTATATGTGTGTGTATTTGTGTGTGTGTACACACCCCTCCCCAGTTGAGGGTCCTGGCGAGGTCATTTCCTGTCCCAAGCGGTAACACGGCAACGGGNCACCCCTCCCCAGTTGAGGGTCCTGGCGAGGTCATTTCCTGTCCCAAGCGGTAACACGGCAACGGGTGGTTGAGGGTTTAGTGCCAGTTCATCAAGGCATGACAGGATCCAGCCCACCTACAGAAAAGAAAAGAGTCAAAGGTCAAAGGTCATGAGAAACACGTCAGACTTCTAACGACCCGATCTTCTTAAAACCTCAGCACTTAAGCCACTTTTTCATACACCTGTTTATCATGTTCGTTTTTTCAGTTTCTGCTAACCATGTTAAGCTCTGTGCGTGCGTGTGTGTGTGTGTGTGTGTGTGTGTGTTGCGGCTCACAGTTCCATCTCCTCCACAGGCCAGGATCCTCAGGTTGTGCACTTTACGATAAAGCTCCAGGCTACAAACACACACACACACACTTTGATGATCCAGGCTTTTCATTGGCTCCTGGTAAAATCAGGTAAAGGTGTTCAACATCAGGCTCTCACCCCTGGTTAGGTCCACCTTGGCTCAGGTCAAACACCTGTCTGGGGTTCAGGTACCACATGAAGGACTGCAGGATCTTCGCGCCCTGCCAGGTAAAAATCATCAATCATCGTATCAAACTGAGCCGCTAAAACATTAAAACCATTATTTTGTGTTGTGAGGAAGCGCTCTCATCTGCCAGCCAATCACAGCTCCCGCTGGAGCTCTTTTAATTGTCGTGTGGCATATTAAAGACATGTGACTTTATTTTAAAGTGATCATCAGCGACCTTAAAGGGCCATACCGGTGATTTTGCATGTTTGAGCCCCAATAAATACTTTCTGCGTACACCTTACGTTACTGACAACCGTTTTCCATAAAATAAAACCGTGTTTTAGTTTTCCTGTTATATTATCAAATCTGCTAATCTTTCAAAAATCAAATATTCAGGTGATACACCCACCTTAAACTTCAATGTTTCAGCTGCTAACACGTATGTCTGAATGTAGAAGGTTCTAGGTAAAAGTCTTCTTCTCCTGGGACTATATTTCCTGGCAGAGACGTACGTTTTCTTGTAGTTCCATGTTGAAAAATTCAGTTAAATAAAGATATTTTGACAAAAAAATAAAAAAAAAACAAAACCTTATAGACGTCTTGTTCATTGCTTTGAATATTTTATCTCAAGCATGTTTCAAATATCTGCAATTTAATTTTATAGCGTGTTGGAATGAACTCAAACCAGTGGCAGTCTGGAAGGTAGGAAAAACAATTCTAAAATTTTCCGCTCCACTAGCATGTTTTGGAAAATGGTTGTTGGTAACGTAACATGTTTTTGGGTTGTATATATTGGCCATGCAAAACCACCAGTATGGCCCTTTAAATACGAAAGCAGGAGACAAATTTACACAATTTAATCATAAAATGTAAAAGTTTAAAGCATTTTAAGGGTAAATCCACTTAAAACTCATTAATTTATGAAGCTGCTGGTCTCTAAGTTTTGCTTTTTTAATCATATTTGTCTTTTGACGGCTAAAAGGCTGTAAAAATCCTTTATCTGGACGCTTTGGGCAAAGCATAAACGAGGCCGCAAAAACAGCAAAGCGTTCTCCAGTTCCTCACTGCACGACGAGGAAAATCAAAAAAGTGTTTTGGAGCAGCAGGAAGAGAGGTTTTGTCGGCGTAAAGTGGCAGAGCGCAGAGCATTTCTGAGTTTGAAAGATGCAGAATCTATTTACAGTTTTTCTGCAGCAGTGATTGTGGAGGATGATTTTTTTGCTCGTTAATACCTGGTTTCCGCCACTTTTTGGGTTGACAAATACCAGCAGCGGCTTCATCAGCGGCGAAGGGATGGGCCGGATTATAAATGGCTTCCACTGTCGCCCTTCCTGTCAGGAAAAAAAGGTCAGAATCTTCAGCACAGACTCTCAATCATCACCATCTGTCGTTTATCAGAATCATCTCGAATTACGTCTCCGTCTGTCCATTTTTTAAGGCTTAACTGGGTTAATGGAGGCAGCAAGCTAAGCTAACTAGTCCCAGCCTCCATCTCCAATTATATCCCTGATAGGATATAAAATCCCTCCAAAATATTCCGGGTATGCTCCCGTGGGCTCCTCTCAGTTGGACGAGCCTGGAATACCGCGCTACCAGGAAGCATCCTGATTGGACGCCCACAAACGCCCACAACATGACAAAACAGTTACGGATGTCCAGTAAAACCAGAACAAGATGATGTCTGGAATATTAACAAATCTTTTTTTTTTTTTTTTTTTTTTTTACACATTGGCTTTCAAAGAGAGTAAAAATCTGGACTTTTACTGTCAAAAAAAAGAGAACCTGTTTGTTCTTGGAGGAGGTATGAATTCTCCCAGGGAACTTGAACTCATCTGGTGTTGAGTTTAATGCAGTTTGAAAACAGATTCCCACAGGAAAATGGATTTGTGGAAATCTCAAATGTACTTGTTCTCTGTGTCTTATAAATAATGAGATATGAAGATCATACGTGCTGTCAGAAACTTTTCTTTTCACACGTGCAACCTCGAATAAAAAAAAAAAAAAAAAANAAAAAAAAAAAAAAAAAAAAGGATTACTGACCTCAGCTCCTTTCTTGCTGCTCTTCCTCTTAAACGATGTCCGCTTCTTCTTCTTACTGGACTTCATGGATGACTGGAAAGAGAGAGAGAGAGAGAAAAAAAAAGAGGCTGAATTGATGAAGACGAGATGAGAAGAGAGGAAGATGGAACAAGACAGAATATTTCTCTTGATAATCTGCAGAGAGAAAAACGTCCAGGCTGGTGTTACCTGATGGCGTCGGACCCGAATGATCCATGTGGGTGGGACTATGAGGGCAGCGTGCGCTCCAATTGGACAAGCTTCTTCAATCTGCTGCAGCATGAAGCAGGAAACCTTGTTGTGGTACTGAGGAGGAAAACAAAACAGGAAATACTTTGTACATTTTACCTGCGGCGATACACAGCCAAGAAGATTTACATCATTTTATTTTATTCTATTCTGTTTTATGTGATTTTATTTTAATTTTTTATTTTATGTTATTTTATTTGTTATTTCATTTTATGTTATTTTATATTTTTTTATTTTATGTCATTTTATTTTATTTTATGTTATATTATGTTATTTTATTTTATGTCATTTTATCTTATGTTATTTTATGTCATTTTATTTTATGTTATTTTATGTCATTTTGTTTTATTTTATGGTATGTTATGTTATTTTATGTTATTTTATTTTATGTAATTTTATTTTATGTTATGTTATTTTATTGTATGTCTTTTTATTTTATGGTATGTTATGTTATTTTATGTTATTTTATTTTATATAATTTTATTTTATGTTATGTTATTTTATTGTATGTCTTTTTATTTTAAGTAATTTTATGTTATTTTTATTTTATTTTTTTTACATGACCTGGCAATGCTGATCCATCTGTCTGCCTGAAATTTTTTATGAATATTCCCTTTTCCCCAGAGGATGAACCATAATTCTCTTAAAGGACCATATCGGTGGTTTTGCATACTTGAGCCCAATAAACACAACCTGCATATACATGACATTACCGACCATCTTCCAAACTGTACTACTGGAGCAGCTCACTTTAGAATTCTTTTTCCTGCCTTCCAGGCTGTCATTGGTTTAAATTATTCCAGTACGATATAAAAATCAACTTGTCGAGACTTGAAACGTGCCTGAGAGCAGATTATTTTTTTGTTGGAGAAATTTTATTTAACTGATCCAACATGAAGCTACATGGAAGAAAATGTACGTCGCTGCCATGAGATTTTATCATGGCTTTTACAAAGGAATTAAAATGACCATGCCTTCAACAATCAAGTGTACATGTTAGCTGGTGAAACATTGAATTTTAAGGTGGAATGTTTGATTTTGAAAGAGGATTTGGCAAAATAACACAAAAAAATAAAATAAGGTTTTATGTTTTGGAAAATGCTGGCAGCAGCATAACGTGTATGCAGGCAGTATTTTTTGGGCTGAAACATGCAAACTCACAGGTATGGTCCTTTAACCTTATCATCAGCACCACCATCAGGCAAAAATCAACACTTTTATAAAGGAATTTTACAAATTTAATGAGCAGATTGGAATGAAATTTACTGAGCATGTTCCAGATGATGAACTCTTTTTGGGGAAATGATTCATTTCTGCACCGATATTAAGGCGAAAAAAACAAATATAATAAATAATAATAAACGAATAACAGCAACTGTAAAGCTTTAAAACCGCTCATTCAGTTTGACCGTTGAGATCGTTGTTGTTTCCAGTGTTGCATTCATAAAACTACATATTGTAATTTCATTACTATTTGCAGAATATTTTGAGAATTCCTCTGAAAATACTCGCAGAATTCATGTAAAAAAAAAAAAA
>VXCM01006904.1:0-25180 GCA_014773175.1 Lucifuga dentata | reverse complement strand
CTTACTATACACTTACTATAGTCTTACTATACAGTTACTATAATCTTACTATACACTTACTATAGCCTTATTACACACTTACTATAGTCTTACTATACAGTTACTATAGCCTTATTACACACTTACTATAGTCTTACTATACACTTTCTATAGTCATACTATACACTTACTATAGTCTTACAGTACACTAACTATAGCCTTATTATACCCTTACTATACACTTACTATAGTCTTACTATACAGTTACTATAATCTTACTATACACTTACTATAGCCTTATTACACACTTACTATAGCCTTACTATACAGTTACTATAGCCTTATTACACACTTACTATAGTCTTACTATACACTTTCTATAGTCATACTATACACTTACTATAGTCTTACAATACACTAACTATAGCCTTATTATACCCTTACTATACACTTACTATAGTCTTACTATACACTTACTATACTCTTACTATACACTTACTATACTCTTACCATACACTTGCTATAGTCTTACTATACCGTTGCTATAATCTTACTATACACTTACTATCTTATTATACGCTTACTATAGTCTTACTATAGCCTTTCTATACACTTAGTATAGTCTTACTATACACTTACTATAGCCTTATTATACACTTACTGTACGCTTACTATAGTCTTACTATATGCCTACTATAGTCTTACTACACACTTACTATAGTCTTACTACACACTTACCATAGTCTTACTATACATTTACTGTACACTTACTATAGTCTTACTATACTCTTACTACACACTTACTATAATCTTACTATACTCTTACTATACTCTTACCACACACTTGCTATAGTCTTACTATACACTTACTATAATCTTACTATACACTTACTATAGTCTTATTACACACTTACTGTAGTCTTACTATGCACTTTCTATAGTCTTACTATACACTTACTGTATACTTACTATAGTCTTACTGTACACCTACTATAGTCTTACTACACACTTACCATAGTCTTACTATACACTTACTGTACACTTACTATAGTCTTACTATACTCTTACTATAGTCTTATTACACACTTACTGTACACTTACTAGTCTTATTATACACTTACTATAGTCTTACTACACACTTACTATAGTCTTATTACACACTTACTGTAGTCTTACTATACACCTACTATAGCCTTATTACACACTTACTATAGTCTTACTACACACTTACCATAGTCTTACTATACACTTACTGTACACTTACTATAGTCTTACTATACTCTTACTATAGTCTTATTACACACTTACTGTACACTTACTAGTCTTATTATACACTTACTATAGTCTTACTACACACTTACTATAGTCTTATTACACACTTACTGTAGTCTTACTATACACCTACTATAGCCTTATTACACACTTACTATAGTCTTACTACACACTTACCATAGTCTTACTATACTCTTACTACACACTTACTATAATCTTACTATACACTTACTATAGTCTTATTACACACTTACCATAGTCTTACTATACACTTACTGTACGCTTACTATAGTCTTACTGTACACTTACTATAGTCTTACTACACACTTACCATAGTCTTACTATACTCTTACTACACACTTACTATAATCTTACTATACACTTACTATAGTCTTATTACACACTTACCATAGTCTTACTATACACTTACTGTACGCTTACTATAGTCTTACTATAGCCTTACTATACACTTACTATAGCCTTATTACGCACTTACTATAGTCTTACTATACACTTACTATAGCCTTATTATACACTTACTATAGCCTTATTATACACTTACTATAGCCTTTGTATACACTTACTATAGTCTTACTATTCACTTAATATAGTCTTACTATACACTTACTACAGCCTTATTACACACTTACTATACTCTTATTATACACTTACTATACTCTTATTGTACACTCACTATAGTTTTATTATACACTTACTATACTCTTATTATACACTTCCTATAGCCTTATACACTTACTATAGTCTTATTACACACACTTACTATACTCTTACTACACACTTACTATAATCTTACTATGGACTTTCTATAGTCTTGCTATACACTTACTATAGTCTTACTATACACTTACTATAGTCTTACTACACACTTACCACAGTCTTACTATACACTTACTATAGTCTTACTATACAGTTACTGTAGTCTTACTGTACACTTACTATAGTCTTACTATACAGTTACTGTAGTCTTACTGTACACTTACTGTACACTTACTATAGTCTTACTATACACTTACTATACACTTTCTATAGCTGAAATATTTGATTTTGAAAGATTAAGACATTTTGTATAATATCAGGAAAGCTGAAATATGGTTTTATCCTTTGGGAAATGATTGTCAGTAACGTAACATGTATGAAAATTGAACATATTAGGCTCAAACATGAAAAATGGATGGTATTGTCCTTTCAATGCTCTCCCAGCCAAACTTACCAAGAGTCTGAATCATTTACTTGCTTGGCTGAAGTGATTTCACTCAAGCATAAAATAAAGCTTCTGAATTTATTTGTATACTAATAAGACCTTTGTTGTGTGTTGATATGAATGAATGAAATCTCTTTCTGATTCAGGGTTTGGGATAAAGTGATCAGCGGCTCCTGTAAGATCCTGGTGTTTGTCGCTCTGGAGATTCTCCTCAGCTACAAGATCATGCTGATGGGCATCAGCCGGCCGGACGGCGTGGTCAAGTTTCTGTGCAATGTGAGCAAACGAAGCGTGATATTTTCTGGTAGTATGCTTTGGGAAATGATTGTCAGTAACTTTATGTGTATGAAAATTGAATATATTAGGCTCAAACATGCAAAATGGGTGGAAAGAAACAAGAAAATGGATGAATGGATGATCAACACAAATTTTTACTTCCTGAACTTTCTTCATCCAGATTCCACAGGAAAACACGGACGCCATCGTGTCAAAAGCCATAGACCTGTGGCACAAATACTGTGGCACGCCGATACACGCCGTTTAGCATGAGGACCTGCAGGAATGTGAGCCCAGAGAGAAGCTGCACCAGGACTTTAACACGACTGAGACATATAAAGAGACTTTTTCACAACAGTTCAGTTAATATTTCTGCATAAAATCTGTCAGGAAAAAAGGCAAACAAAGCAAAGATTAACTTATTGTTTTTTAATAAGTTTCCTTCTTTAAGAAACTGCATACATCATAGAAGACTCACAATAAATTAATACCCACATGCAGTTTTTCTGCTTTACAAAACATTTTGAAAAGTCGCATTTTCTTTGCTATGTACATATCTTAGAATTCTGAGAGTTTATTCTCTCAAAACATTTTTAAATGTACAAGTGACGGCAGCATCACTGTCACCTGTACACACACACACACACACACACACACACACACTCACTCATGACACGCAGACCTAAAAGTTGTCCGATACGATCAAAATTGCCAATTCGTTGTCGTTACTGTAAACAAAGAAAAATGGCAGCGTTTCTGTATTATTTTGTACAAACAATAAACTGTGAAAATACAAAACAAAAACGTGTCTGTCATTCAGCAACGTTAAACCGTGTCTACAGATAAACGTATCAAATGAAACAAGTTCAGTTTGGCAAGTGTTAAATCCCTGTAAACGATGCTGTAGGCACAGCGACACAGTGGGTGAGAACTCTCCACGGCGTTCAGATCACAACTTCCACAGCAAGTTGCTTTGGTTTCGATTTTGGGAGCAAAAAGTCTAAAATGTTTTGAGCGTTTGAGCTCTTGAATGCAGCCTGTAAAACACGAATGAAACAAACAACAAAAAAAGCCCTGAAATTATTGCTTAGCAGATGGATGTGAATGTGTTGGATCTTAAAGGGCCACACTGGTGATTTTGCATGTTTGAACTCAATAAATACTACCGGCATTCATGTTATGTACTTTAGTTTCTTATTGTTTTGCCAAATCCCCTAATCTTTCAAAATCAAATTAATATTCAATGTTTTGCCTAACATGACATCAGAATATATAAAGGATGGTCGTCCTGATTATATTTACTGGCAGAGACATACACTTGATTCCTGCAGCTCCGTGTTGGATCGCTTAAATAAAGTTGCATCGACAAAAAATTTAATAAATGTTTTTTTCGCTGTGATGGATTATTTATCTCAAGCACGTTTCAAGTCTCTACTTGTTTTTATCGCATACTCGAATGAAGTGAAACCAATGGCTGCCTGAAGGGTAGGAAAAACTACTCTAAAATTTACACTTTCCAATACCATGTTTTGGAAGCGGTGGCAGTAGTGTAATAAGTTGTATTTATTGGGCTCAAACATGCAAAACCACTGATAAGGTCCTTTAATTGGTCGTGGAACGTTAAGTGGAACACACTGATTGGGATCGTTTGAGGACGTTTTGGCTTTAGATTCAGCTGCCTGTAACAGCCTGAGCTGCTGAGATACGACATGTCCCCAAAGTAAAACGAGTCACATGATCAGAGACGCAGCAGGATGAAAGAAAAGAAAGTTCTACCTTCACCAACTTATCCCATCCGCAAATCCTGCATCAAAAATTGGCACAGATACTGTTTTTGATTTCCAAAATACCTGCTCCGAGTCAAAAACAGAAAGTGCTGCAAAGTAAACGTGTTACCGCCTCTTCATCGTTAAAAAAATAACAAGTAAAAGCTTTTAAATATAAAGTCTGTAAAATCACCGCTAAGGGAAGAAGATCCGTCATGTTCCATCGGTACCTCTGAAAAATGAAACGTTTCCATTCCCGGTAACGGCTGAAACGCAAACGTCTGGGTAAAAAGACCTGGTGGTGTCGAGTCTGATGGTCACACCAGCAGGTCCTCAACTGAACAAATTTACGGCCGATGAAATCTGGAGGAGGAGGGAAGAAAGGAGAAAGAGAGGGGGAGAGAGAGAGAGAGAGAGAGAGAGAGTTTCATTGAGAGTTACAGTTAAATGACTAAACCAGTGTTTTTGCATTGAAAAATAAAGCCAAAAGTGTTACTATACACTTACTATAGTCTTACTATACGCTTATTATACACTTACTAAAGTCTTAGTATACACTTACTATAGTCTTACTATACACTTATTATACACTTATACACTTGCTATAGTCTTACTAGACAGTTACTATAGTCTTNTACTATACACTTATTATACACTTATACACTTGCTATAGTCTTACTAGACAGTTACTATAGTCTTACTATACACTTACTACAGCCTTACTATACACTTATTATACACTGACTATACACTTACTATAGTCTTACTACAAACTTACTATAAACTTGCTATAGTCTTACTATACAGTTACTGTAGTCGTATTATACACTTACTATACACTTACTATAGTCTTACTATAGTCCTTCTATACACTTACTATATTATTACTATACACTTGCTATAGTCTCACTATACACTTGCTATAGTCTTACTATACACTTACTATAGCCTTACTATAGTCCTTCTATACACTTACTATATTCTTACTATACACTTGCTATAGTCTTACTATACACTTGCTATAGTCTTACTATACACTTACTATAGCCTTACTATAGTCCTTCTATACACTTACTATATTCTTACTATACACTTACTATAGCCTTACTATACACTTATTATACACTTATACACTTGCTATAGTCTTACTAGACAGTTACTATAGTCTTACTATACACTTACTACAGCCTTACTATACACTTATTATACACTGACTATACACTTACTATAGTCTTACTACAAACTTACTATAAACTTGCTATAGTCTTACTATACAGTTACTGTAGTCGTATTATACACTTACTATACACTTACTATAGTCTTACTATAGTCCTTCTATACACTTACTATATTATTACTATACACTTGCTATAGTCTTACTATACACTTGCTATAGTCTTACTATACACTTACTATAGTCTTACTATACACTTACTATAGCCTTACTATAGTCCTTCTATACACTATACACTTACTATAGCCTTACTATAGTCCTTCTATACACTTACTATATTCTTACTATACACTTACTATAGCCTTACTATACACTTACTATAGCCTTACTATACACTTACTATACACTTGCTATAGTCTTACTATACACTTACTATAGTCTTACTATAGTCCTTCTTTACACTTACTATAGTCTTACTATACTTACTATAGTCTTACTATACACTTGCTATAGTCTTACTATACACTTACTATAGCCTTACTATAGTCCTTCTATACACTTACTATATTCTTACTATACACTTGCTATAGTCTTACTATAGTCCTTCTTTACACTTACTATAGCCTTACTATACACTTACTATACACTTGCTATGCACTTGCTATAGTCTTACTATACACTTGCTATAGTCTTACTATACACTTACTATAGTCTTAATATACACTTACTATAGCCTTACTGTATACTTACTATATTCTTACTGTACACATAATATAGTTTTACTGTAAACTTAATATAGTCTTACTACACTTACTATAGTCTTACTGTACACTTACTATAGTCTTTTTATACACTTACTATAGTCCTAATATACACTTACTCTAGTCTTACTATACACTTACTATAGTCTTACTGTACACTTACTATAATCTTACTGTACACTTACTATAGTCTTTTTATACACTTACTACAGTCTTAATATACTATTACTATACACTTACTATAGTCTTACTATACAGTTACTATAGTCTTGCTATACAATTACTATAGTCTTCCTATAGTCTTACTGTACACTTTACTATAGTCTTTTTATACACTTAATACAGTCTTAATATACACTTACTATAGCCTTACTATACACTTACCATAGTCTTACCATAGAATTACTATAGTCTTACCATACACTTACTATAATTTTTTTATACACTTACTATGTTCTTCCTATAGCCTTAATGTAATCTTACTATGGCTTTACTCTAGACTTACTCTTGCCTTACTATACACTTACTATAGCCTTAGTATACACTTATACTCACTATAGTTTTACTATACACTTACTGTAGTCTTACTATCCACTTACTATGTTCTTACTATATACTTACTATACACTTACTATAGTGTTTCTATACATTTACTATAGCCTTATATCATAGATATCCTTATGTCATATTATAGTTACAATTGTTAATCAAAGCTGATTTATTTTTTATACATTCCTAACTGTGCATTATTTATGACGGCGTATTAGGGCCATATAAGATGATTTAAAAAAAAAAACAAGGGGGGGCATTATTTTGAGTTTTAAAACTTGAAAATTTGCCAGTTTTAAAAGTGTATATGCTTACGATAATTTGATGATTTTGCTCTTTATTGTTAAATCTGATGGAAAAGTATAATTTAATAAGATCATGTACTGCAACATGAGGCGGTTCAACTCCTGTTTTCATTATTTTCCCTATTTCATTCTTAAAAAAAACTTTAATTAGTATTTTAAAAAAATTAAAATATGATTATTCATCATTAAAAATAATTTTCATTAATTTTTTTAGTTTTTAAACTCACAAATTTGCGAGTTTAAAAACTTACAAATTTGTGAGTATAAAAACTCAAAATTATGCCCCCCCCTCCTCCATTTTTTCATCTTATATGGCCCTAATACAACGTCATAATGATTAGTAACAAATCGATTTACATCTCAAACTAAAGATGATGTAATGTGTGTGTCAGAGTTTGGTACCTGGTCAGGTGGCGGCTGGACTCGTGCACCTCCATCTCTGTACTTTTAAACTCATTCAGCTCCTTTCTTATGGCCGCCTGAACAAGACAAACACATGTTGACTGTAAACAAGCCTGTTATAAATATATTTAATCATAGTTTAGTATGTCTGTTTACGTTGTTATAATAATAAAAATATAAGCTAACCTTTTAGTAAGAAGCTTCCAGCATTTCGGGGGGTGAGAATGTCTTTCCTATAAGGCTTTTATTGTGAAACATCTGCAGAAATGTTGATTTTTTTTTTTTCCAGATTCTNTTTCCTATAAGGCTTTTATTGTGAAACATCTGCAGAAATGTTGATTTTTTTTTTTTCCAGATTCTATGTTGCTCCTCCTTCCTGACCTGCACCACAAATTCATACTATCCTCCCTCACCACATGCCTTACCTCGCTAAGAATCATAATTATATCTCATTTAGCTCATTCTATTTATTCTTCATCGCCTTGTAAAAGTTGCTTTAAATGAATTTCATTCTTAAATTTATTTTGTATTGTTCTTTAAATGATGTTTGCATGCATTTTGTCTTTGATTTGCCTTCATGTTTGAATGCTGCTGTACAAATAAATTTTTCAACTTTAACATGCACGTAAACATGCTAACAGTGTTACGCTACAAGTTTCTATAAGTTTCATTTGAGTTTTCCTTATGTACAGATGAATTTAATGCAGAGTGTTTCAGAAATTCTGTGGTTTTTGTTACGTGTGTGTGTGTTGACCTTGTCAGCCGCCGTTAGCCGCGTCCACGGCTTGTCGGCCCTCCTGTCGTAGTCCTGAGCCTCAGCGACCTCCACGTAGTCGCTGAAGCGGATGAGGATCTTTGCCTCCCTCAGCTCCTCCACGGTGGGTCTCTGACTGAGCTGAGCAGAAGAAGAAGAAGAAGAAGAAGAAGAAAAAGAAGAAGAAGAAGAAGAAAACACATCAGAATCTCTGCAATCAATTTTTATTTAAAGTGCAAAATCACCATGCATCAGAGTCCTGGTACACTTTACAGTTACAAGAAACATGCAACAACAAAACGCTAAAGCTCCAACATTAGAACATTTATAGTAAAATGATATTAAAAAGATCAAAGTTAAAGTGTTTAAAGGTGATGTTCAGGCTGTAATGTCATGAATAGAGGTGAGTTTTCAATCCTGATTTAAAAATTTCAGCTGAGCTTCTTTAACCTGTAGTGGGAGGCCATTCCAGAGATACAAATGCTCTGAAGCCAGCTGATTTTTTTTTATTAACTGAAGGAATGATCAGGAGAACAGCATGGGGAGAGGAAGAGGGCGTGTCAGTGTGTATGGAATAATTAGCTCAGATAAGGTTATAGGTTAAAAGAAGAAGCTTAAATTAGCTGTAGTTTGCACTGGTAGCCAGTGAAGCCAGAACGGTGTTATATGATCAGATTTTCTAGTTTTTGTCAGGATTTTAGCTGCAGCGTTCTGGACAAGCTGAAGACCTCCAGCAGCAATAAATAAAACTCAATGTGTTTAATCAATAAATTATTAAATGTACTTTAAAACTACTTATTAAATGATCCTTTAATGTGCCAATTTCTGTTCTGTCTTCAAACTATGAATAAATTCCTGATTGCATAACTTCATGATCGCTCTTGTTGGTCATTTTCGTGTTTCTCTGACATCATCTGGCCAATAGGAGCTCCTGTTTCTGCTCTGAAGGTTGGCGTGTGACAGGAAGACACGTTCATAAAAACAAAACCTCACAAGGGTTTATAAAATAACATTATTTTGGAAATCCATAAGAAAGAAATCGTTAATGATGTAAAGCTGCAAAGGTCTGAGTCAACTCATTTCTAAAAATCAAAACTCATGATTAAAACCTGCTTATTATATAATTTAGTATAATTATATTAATACTTTGTTGATGTGTTAATGTTTGTTTACATTAACAGAAAAACAGGAAGATATTTTTCATTAATTATCTTTCATCTTTATGTACAATAATTTGCCTCTTATTTGCTTTGTTCAAATAAAAAACAATCAAGAATTGGGATTTTAAAAGAGAATTATTAATTGGCAAATTTAAAGGACCATACTACCCATTTTGCATGTTTGAGCCTAATATATTCAATTTTCATGCACGTAAGGTTACTGACAATCATTTCCCAAAGGATGAAACTGTATTTCAGCTTTCCTGATATTTTGCTAAATCTCTTAATCTTTCAAAATCAAGTATTCAAGTGATACACCCACCTTAAAAATCCATGTTTCTCCTGCTAATAGTTACACAGCCTTATGAAGTCACGGTCCTTTAAATTTTTCCATAAACACAGGTCTTCTTTTGGGACTATATTCCCCGGTGGAGGCATACATTCACTCCACGCTTTTTATTGAGCTTAAACGCTAAAATTACATAACTTCTAAAAAACCTGAATACACGTCTTGTTGGTGATGATGGATTACCTATCCCAAGAACGTTTACAGTATCAACAAGTTGATTTTAATACAGAATGAACTGAAACCAATGGAGGTCTGGAAGGTAGGAAAAACATTTTTAATTCACCGTTCCAGTAGTATGCTTTGGGAAATGATTGTCAGTAACATATGAAAATTGAATATATTAGGCTCAAACATGTAAAATGGATGATATGGTCCTTTAATGATCATTTTAACAATCAACTGTTTTACAAATACTTTCATAAGAACACTGTTTATTTGTAAATATATATATATATATCACTTTGTGATATATATATATATATATATATTTTTTTTTAATGAATTACATGAATAATTTATTAAAAATTTAACTGTAGGAAAAGTCTAGAATTTTTCTGCTGACAGAGGAAAATTTATCAGATGCGATGTTGCCACACACATGCACAGCATGATGTAAGAGATAAAACACTCCTAATTTCAGACGTTACAGTTTGAAGGGTGATGATATGGGTCACTATGGTAACCGTGTTCATCCTCCAGCTGCATGTAATAAGCATGTCAGCATGTCTCTGATCAAAGACAGTCCTCTTACCTTTCGTGATAAGTGTCTCTTGATCTCCCTCTTTTCCTCCTGCTCCTCCAGACCGTTACGAGCTGCAGGGAGAGAAAAGGAGGAGGAGGAGGATTAACAGGAAGTCATATTTGTCTTTTTTCCATCTTGACGTCTTATTGTATGTCATGTGACTTACGTTTGAGAATGTTCCTCTGTTCCAGCTCTTCTGCTGTCGGCCGCTGACTCAACCGCCTGAAAAACAAACAAAAAATTATCTTTTTCAATAAACCTATTACTATTATTTTACATACGAAGTTGAAATTAGTTAATTTAAGCAATCCAACATGGGGCTACATGGAAGAAAATGCGTCGCCGCCAGGAAATATAGTCCCAGGAGAAGACGGCTTTACTAGAGAAATTATACATGTGAACAAGTTATTGGGCAAAACATTAAATTTTAAGGTGTGTATCACCTTTAATTTTGAAAGATTAGGGGACGATAAAATAACACAAAAATTAAAATAAAATTTTATTTAAAAAAAGATTTTAGAAAAATTATTGGCAGCAATGTAATGTGCATGTGGTTAGTATTTATTTGGCTCAAACATGCAAAACCACCAGTATGGTCCTTTAAATGTAACTTCTACATTTCACAACGGTTATAAGCATTTTCTTAGAAATGTTAAATTTGGCTTTTTTTTTTGTATCTCATTAAATTTGAGTAAATTGGTGTATTTTCTTTTAATTGTTTTTATTAAGTTTATTTAAAAAGGGGACCATGCACAAAAAACATTAATCTCAAACTGGGATAAGATGCTTTGCACCAGATTTAGCTAATAATTAATTTCCATCTGCAGTCCCTTGGCAGGTAGACATAAAACAAAACTACAAGTATACACAGACACATNATTTCCATCTGCAGTCCCTTGGCAGGTAGACATAAAACAAAACTACAAGTATACACAGACACATAACGTCAGACATCATTACACACAATTACTTTACACAATCACAAATTTCAAAACAGAATAAAACGTCATTCATAGCCAAAGGTTAAATTAATGTTGACATGCCTGGTTGCTAAGAATCCATTTTTTTGCATCACGTGAGAAAGAATAAAAATCTGTGCAAGTTTTCAACTCAGCTGGAAGCTTATTCCATTGTTTAATAGCCTTTCCAGCAGAAAAAGTGTGTTTATGCAAATTTTGTTGCGCTCAAATTGTAAGCAGTGCATTTGGCATTGTGCGCTAGGCGTTGTGCATTAAGCATTGTGCATTAGGTGTTGTGCGTTAGGCGTTGTGCGTTAGGTGTTGTGCGTCGTGTCACCGTGTGAGCTTGGTGGCTGTCTGTTGCCGTGACTCCAGCCTCTCCTGGTCTGACTGCAGCAGCAGGATGTTTTTGTCCTCCAGCTCCCGTTTAGACGGACGGTTACTCAGCTTGATCGCCAGAGAGTCTTTTCTTAAAACCTTCATCGCTAGCATGCCTACACACACACACACACACATACACACACACACAGGAAATGAATGAGCGATATTCACACACCTGTCAGCTCAGGTGTGTATCAGTACCTGTATGATCAGGTGTACAGTGATACTAAAGTACTGCTTTAGTGAAGATTATAGTCACTTTTTGACACCCTGTTACCTTAATCCTCCTATTATATTTTTATTATGCTGAAAAATCTTTTTAAAATTTTGTCCCTCTCATGAATGGATGAAAGAAATGTTTTTTTTTTATTTTAAAGAAGAAGAAATTCTGTAATTTTATTGATTATTTTTAATACTAAAAAGATGATTTAAAAATACCATCTGCAGTACAAGCAAATGTATTTTGTGTCTCTTGCAGCTCATTTGTTTTTATTTTTTACTATTATTGGAGCCATATTCTGTCACGGCAACCTTATTTGCTGTAAATTAATATGATTAATCTTATTTTAGTAGGGAAAAATAAATTTTCTGTGTGTGGAAGTAATTTTATCTACTGATCTGCTCTTATTTTTTTTTTTTATAAATATCTGGGNTCTGTGTGTGGAAGTAATTTTATCTACTGATCTGCTCTTATTTTTTTTTTTTATAAATATCTGGGTATTTAATAAAAACCATCATGATGAGCTTTGAGTTTAATGAATATAGTTCAACAAAACCAGACATCCTAAAAAATAATCATAGTGTTCAATAACAAAAAAAAAAAAAAANAAAAAAAAAAAAAAAACCACACAATAGAAACTGAACATTAAAGCTTCACTTAAAGATTCCTGCAGATCTGCTGGAATTTTTATTTATTTTTTTGCTGTTTCTGTTTTTTCGTTTTAACGGAGTATCTGCAGAACTCTCACTTCATGCTATAAATACTTCATAAACATAATGCTGCTGCAATAAATAATTCAGGACTAATTACAAACTACAGTTCTGAGAGCTTCCAGCCATGTGTGACACATGCACACACAAATACACACACACACACATACACACAAGCGCACGTATACACACACAAAATGATGACGTGCATGTGTGATTCTCATTTGTCTTGATCATTTTATGTCAGAGGCTTTTGAAAATTAAAGGACCATACCACCCATTTTGCATGTTTGAGCCTAATATATTCAGTTTTCATACATGTAACGTTACTGACAATCATTTCCCAAAGCATACTACTGGAACGATGAATTAAAAATGTTTTTCCTACCTTCCAGACCTCCATTGGTTTCAGTTCATTCTGCTATTAAAATCAACTTGTTGATACTGTAAACGTTCTTGGGATAGGTAATCCATCATCACCAACAAGACGTGTATTCAGGTTTTTTTAGAAGTTATGTAATTTTAGTGTTTAAGCTCAATAAAAAGCGTGGAGTGAATGTATGCCTCCACCGGGGAATATAGTCCCAAAAGAAGACCTGCGTTTATGGAAAAATTTAAAGGACCGTGACTTCATAAGGCTGTGTAACTATTAGCAGGAGAAACATGGATTTTTAAGGTGGGTGTATCACTTGAATATTTGATTTTGAAAGATTAAGAGATTTTGCAAAATATCAGGAAAGCTGAAATACAGTTTTATCCTTTGGGAAATGATTGAAATGATTGATTATGAAAACTTTATGAAAACTGCATATATTAGGCTCAAACATGCAAAATGGATGGTATGGTCCTTTAAGAAAAAAATACTAGATTTTTTTTTTTTACAGCTTTTTACTTTTCCAGACTCTCAAAAATTCTTCTATCAGAAGAAATGGAAAAAATGCTCTTTCTTCTGCACCGTAAATTTGATTTTTAAACTGTTTTTCACAAGTTTCCTCAAAACAAATCAAAGATGAAAACTGGGTACTACAGATTTCTTTGCTCCTCTCATAACTACAACACATCATCAAAAGTGAATTATTTATCGTTCCATTTACACGTTCTCCTTTCCTTCCTAAACAGGAATATATAGTATATATAGTTTTTTTTTGTTTTTTTTTTTCTTGAATGGTACAAAATAAAAAGCAGGNATATATAGTATATATAGTTTTTTTTTGTTTTTTTTTTTCTTGAATGGTACAAAATAAAAAGCAGGTTTGTCCTGTCATTTCTTCTAGTGAAAAAGGTTAAAAATCTACTGTGCAGCAGCCTGAAGTCTTTAGTGTAAAATGATCTGCTTTTCCAAAATTGAGTTAGATAACATCTTAAATCTGTGACTAAAATGTAATCATCAATACAAAAATCCAAAATGTAAAAACAACAATTATGAAATCGTGACAGGCTGTAAAAATCCTTCTGCTGCTCATCATGTTTGTCTAAATACTGTAAATCTGGATAAACGATTCCAAAAACTTCAAAACACAGCAGAAGGCAAAGACAAGACACCTACTTGTAAACAGTGTATCGTCATCATCTTCCTCATCATCTTCCTCCTCGTCTTCTTCCTCATCATCTTCCTCTTCCTCCTCCTCTTCGTCTTCGTCTTTGTACATGCCGGGCAGATCCTCATAGTCCGCCTCATTGGGAAGATTCTCTTTGTCGTCGTCGCACTCGATCATCACCGTGGGAATGCTGTGCATTATGGAGCTGGAGTTGGTGAGAAAGGTCAAAGGTCAAAGGTTTGCTCAATCATACGCAACTATTTTTGACTGTTGCTAGGTGACGGACATTAAAAGTGGAAGTTACCATTGTCCTGTGATTTAACTTCATGTTTAGGAATTAGAAAAGACGAAACAAAAAGCGACAAACTCTCACAGCTCTAACTTAAAAACTCAGTGATGAGTTCAGATTCATCCAAAAAATGTTCTTTACAAACTCGTAAATAAGGAAACAGTGAAGTCTCTTTGTTAAACACAGTAAACCTGACCCTCTGGCATGCTAGTATGCCTACAATTCATGTTAGCAAGTGTTAGCCTGATGTCATGCTATAATTTAGCACAATATGTTAGCATTAGGACAGCTGAGGCTGATGGAAATTTGGTCATTTAAAAAAAAAAAATTTCAAGAATTGCAAATTTGACCTGCAGGTGGCGCTATGTGAAACGTCAGTGGATCACCAAAGTTTTAGGATTCATCAAATGTGTTTGCTGAGTTTCATGACAATTTATTTCATTCTAGAGCAAAGTAACGTGCAGACAAACTGTCGCTAGCAGACAAACCGTCGCTAACAGACAAGGCGTCGCTAGCAGACAAACTGTCACTAGTAGACAAACCGTCGCTAACAGCTTTCTGACTGACCCTAACTCTTTTTCAAAACATAACCACAACAAACCACAACATAACCATTTTAACATTTAACCTGACATCTGAACTTCATCCTTTCAGGGTTTATGTTAAACATTTTTAATCTTAGCAGGCTAGCCACGTCGTAGCGGGATGCATAAATCTGTCCTGTAGCACGGCTAATAAAAGTCAAAACGGTTAGCATCTGTACCGCACAGCCTCACCTCTCAAACCTCTGCATGGTGAGGGCCAGAGTCTTATTGAGCTCCTCGATGATTCGGCTCGGCGGGTGGAGAGAAATGGGTAGCGTGCCATACTGCAGCGAGTGCCCGCCCATGGGGGCGTGGCCGGGAGGGGCGGGGCACTTCTGGAAGGCGAGAGGGGAGGGCTCCATGCTCCCCGCAGGCACGGAGATCAGGAGCTTTTTTGGAGGTAGAGGAGGAGACAACTTCACCGACATACATGGCAACTTCACCGGGGCGCCGTCTGCAGGGAGGACAGACGCACTTAGACGTGCACAAAGAATCACGTAAACGTGCACAAAGATGAACGCACGTACCTGTCATGTGATTAGGCAGCCTGTTGAAGGGTTTGGGTGGCAGCGCCGGAGGTTGTTTGTGTAGCGTTGGAGGTCTGGAGATCACGGAGTCAGTGACGTCACCCGGATACACGCTGGGCTTCTTAGTGGGAGGAGCCTGGCTGGGTTTGTGGGCGTGGTCTTGTTGGCAAACAGCCTCAGTAGACATCTGAAACTCTAATGTACCTTATAGAGAATAAAATAATCACTGACATTCTTCCTTTTGAGAAATTCTACGAAGAGTCAAACCAGCAAAGGATAGAGATGACGTAATGTGTCGTAACGCGCCAGCGTTCTTACCTGCGGCTGACGCTGCTCCCTCCATCATCTCAGCACCGTCACACTCGGACAGGCCGGAACCCAGCACGGGGGAGCGCCCGNCCTCCATCATCTCAGCACCGTCACACTCGGACAGGCCGGAACCCAGCACGGGGGAGCGCCCGTTCTCCAGCTTCACGTCCTCCCACATGGCCGGAGCGGCGCCGTCTGCACACGACGGCAAAACACGAACAAAATGACAAAATAAAAGCATGAGTGACCTGCTGCTCAGCCTGAGTCTAAGGAGAAGCGATGGGCTTTACTTTGGGTTTGCTTTAGGATCCGCCTTCAAAATTAAATAATTATTATAATAGTTATAATAAACATTCAGAACTAAACTTGCATTAGCAGCACAGAGTTGTGATGAGATGAAGTTTATTTCTCTTCTGTCTGCAGATTTCTGCTTCATTTTTCTGATTCAGGGCTACACATCTGTCTGCATACCTTTAAAAAAAAAATTTAACTATTTAACCAAGAAAACACTGAGATTAAAAATCTCTTTTTCAAGAATATCCTGGCCAAAATTACCTACTATATCTATTAGTAGCCGTAAGCAACAGAGAAACTGAACTCTCTCTCTCTCTTTTCTGTGTCTTGTGGGGTCGATTGTTTATGAAATTAACCTGAGCCAGACAGAAAGGAGAGAGACACCTGCTGCAGGTAAAGAACTCGTTCTGCAGCAGCACATCTGTTCTTACTGCATGATTTTTTTAAGCATCAGTTAATAATTGTTATAAAATTAAAGCAGCTCTGTGATTATGGACCAATATAGATAGTCATCATTTTAGTACCGGACTCAAAAAACGATATTGTAGCTGACAAAACCGTGTGATTCTAAAAAAAAAAAAGAATCAATGACGTGCAACCTCTTAAAATCCAAAGAGCGCTAACTGAAGCACGGTATTAACGGATGTGATTTTGTGTTGTTTGTAGCTTTTATAACCAGACTTTATTTACTGTAAATTGAGAAATGAAGCAGAAACCGTGGAGAAAACTGACTCACGTCCAGGTTTTAGACTGTAAACCTTGGCTCTGTTGCTCCGATTATTTTATGATACCATGAATACATCATCATATTTGGGCGTTTTACTTGGCAAATGATTATCAAACTTCTCTTCGATTTTTTTTTTTTTTTTTTTTTTTTTTACAATCAACCAGGGAATGAACTCATCTGACGTTAAAAGTGCTGCGTTTCCTCACCTTTGTCGTAAAGCTCCTTCAGCACGCCTTTCTTGATGAGCTCTTCTCGGCTCTGGCGAGTGGACATCTTCCTCTCCAGCACTGTGGAGCAGAAAAACACGCTCAGCACGGTACTGGTGTGGAGGAATGCAGCGGCTGCAGCAGATGTGTGTTTGGATTTTGCTGTTGCGACCAGTAAAAACCCTCTGACTGAACATGTGACCTGACGGGCGTCACCACAGAGACCAACACCAACACAGCTCAGCACGGCTACGCTGAGCGGGACGGAACGCATGAGTTCCACGTCATAAAAATCCTGAATTTTCTGATTTACATGATGTTTGAAAAAAATTTATTTATGACCTTAAAGGACCATACCACAAATATCAGAATTGTTTTTCCTACCTTCCAGACCGCCACTGGTTTCAGTTCATTCCAGCTATTAAAATCAATTTGTAGAGACTTGAAACGTGTTAGAGATAAATAATCATCACAGCGAAAAATACGTCTATTAGGTTTTTTCCTGTCAAAGTAACTTTATTTAACTGATCCAACATGGATCTGCACGGAAAAGGATGTATTTATCCGCCAGGAAATACAGTTCCAGGAGAGGACAACTTTTACTGAGAAATTAAAATGATCGTGCCTTCTATTCAATGCCTGCTAACAGGCATTGAATTTTAAGGTGGATTTATTACCTGAAAATATTATTTTGAAAAATTAGGGGATTTGAAAAAATAACAGGAAATCTGAAACTCTCCTGACAAAAGCTGACATCAGTGCCTCCACAATTTTTGCAGGTATGCATCTTGAGAACATTTAGCGTTAAAGGACCATACCACCCATTTTGCATGTTTGAGCCTAATATATTCAGTTTTCATACATGTTACGTTACTGACAATCATTTCCCAAAGGATAAAACCGTATTTCAGCTTTCCTGATATTTTGCAAAATCTCTTAATCTTTCAAAATCAAATATTCAAGTGATACACCCACCTTAAAAATCCATGTTTCTCCTGCTAATAGTTACACAGCCTTATGAAGTCACGGTCCTTTAAATTTTTCCATAAACGCAGGTCTTCTTTTGGGACTATATTCCCCGGTGGAGGCATACATTCACTCCACGCTTTTTATTGAGCTTAAACACTAAAATTACATAACTTTAAAAAAAACCTGAATACACGTCTTGTTGGTGATGATGGATTACCTATCCCAAGAACGTTTACAGTATCAACAAGTTGATTTTAATAGCAGAATGAACTGAAACCAATGGAGATCTGGAAGGTAGGAAAAACATTTTTAATTCACTGTTCCAGTAGTATGCTTTGGAAATGATTGTCAGTAATGTAACATGTATGAAAATTGAATACATTATATTAGGCTCAAACATGCAAAATGGATGGTATGGTCCTTTAATTCTTGAGGACATACATAACCAACTCTTCAAATGAACGCAGCACATGCATGGAAACCGTGTATGCGTACTTAACGACGATTAGAACTTTGACCTTTAGGTCTCAGTAAAGTAAAGCTGTGGGCAACAGATTTCCAACAAAAAGAGTGTGACTCTTTGATTGATGAAAAATAAAAAGATTCGGCTTCCAAAATTCTTGTTCAATGATCAATAAGTCAAGAAGCTCTGTCTGTTTCTGCGGATCAGATCACACACACACACACACACACACACACTGCACATGTGATTTAATGCGCCGTGACTGAATGATGGCAGAGGACCGGCTGTAACACATGGTGCACACAACATGTATCTACCTGTGTGTGTGTGTGTGTGTGTGTGTGTGTGTGTGTGTGTGTGTGTGTGTGAGTGTATTGGCGGCAGGAGGTTTCTGTTAAAATAAAACCCTGCTGTGACAGCTGGAGGAACAGCTTGGACGTTGTGTTTCTGTGATTTAAGCAAATCAAACTTGATTTCACAGCTTATTAATGACAGTCAGGCATCATAACAGATAACCGATAACATCCTGTCAGGCATCATAACAGGTAACCGATAACATCCTGTCAGGCATCATAACAGGTAACCGATAACATCCTGTCAGGCATCATAACAGATAACCGATAACATCCTGTCAGGCATCATAACAGATAACCGATAACATCCTCCACGGGAGATTTATTTCACTAAAAAAAAAACAAGAGTAAAGGTGACAGACTGACAATTATCATTTAAAGCTAATTTAGTGCTGCAGTAAACATTCATTATGGGCTCGTTCACGCTGTTTGCATTTCTAATGAAATGCTAATTTTAGCCGCTCTGTGTAAAATCTCTGTAAACCAGAGAGAAAAAACAACATTCAATCAAACCAAAACAAAAACAAAAAAAGAAACAATTTCATCTTTTCTCACAACTGATAAAATCACTAAAAAGTACAACATTTCCCTCTGAAATGTCATGGAGAGAAGTCCCAAGTCTTCAAAATGGAAATATCCAATCAGTATTTCAAAGTAGTACTCGAGTATATGCACTTAGTTACTGTGGCGTGGCGTGCAGCGTGGCGTTTTCTCACCAGCAGAGGTTTGCTTGAACTTCTCGCTCTTCTTCTTCCTCCATTTCCACGGTTTGAAGAGTCGCCCAAGCGTGGCGAATTTGCTCCGCCGTCGGATGGGAGGCGTGTGCGTGCCGGGAACCAGAGAATCAGAACGCATCACTGCCACTCGCTCCACCTCCTCAGCTGGAAAAGAGAACAAGAACAAGACAAACCAAGCATTAAAAAACGGTTTTAAGTTGCTTGGAATTTTTTTTTTTTTGGAAGATGGAAAAATTATTTATATTTTATTGTATTGTATTAATCCTGATGAAAGAAGCCCCTCCCCCAATAAGTCCTCCGTTCTCAGATGGACTCAATCTTCCACACTAATAAATCTGACATGTCCTGCTGAGAAGGTTCATCTGCAAAATGAATGTGGACTTACAGGGAGAAAACATGGTTTTTTTGGTTTATTTTTAAATGTCCACAGCGAATAACTTCTGAATCATGAATGACGACCCATAAAACGTTTTTTCCGCTCTACAGACCAAGTTATGATATTATAACACAAAACATTTCTTGTTTTAATTGTAAATTGTAATAAGGCAAGATGTTTCTTGCTTTAACAAGATAATTTGGTGTCTTGTTATAACGCAAAACGTTGGTTTTGAGTAATAATGAGAAACTTGTTAAAATAGAATAATTTGGCAAATAGTAATAACGAGGAAAAACGTCATTATTGCAGAAACACAGGAAAAGTTAAAAAACATGAAAAGGATTTTATTACAAGGAAAATTTTCTTATCATAATAAGAAACGGTATTTTTTTGTCATGGTTGCAGCAATGTGTTGCTGTACATTTTTCAATTGTACGAGCCAAATAATTTTAGTTAGAAGTTATTGATTAATAAGAAAATAAATGTGCTAACATAGCGTAAAGCCCTCCTAATGAAGACACATGTAGAATGAATTTAATGTTCAATAAAAGGTCTTTATGAGGGTTTAACAACATGTAATTGTAGACTAAATGGTTCTTCATTGTAATTTTGTAGGTCAAGAACAAAACAAATCATATTGCATAATCACACAGCATATTTAATTAAAGGCTTGTTGGATCTGGATGATAGATTCTCCCACAGGGACGTGTTTTTTCACATAAACCTGTTTGTCGAAACATGAATCATTTTTAACGGCTCCACCGGCGGCCACTCAACGCATCACGATCCGCTCCTTTTTGAGTAGCATTTGGAAAAAAAAAAAAAAAAACAATATCAGGATCGGTTTTTTTTCATTATTTTGCATCTTTTTTTAATGTGATTTGTTGACCATAACAGAAAAATAAAATATCTCCAGCCCTTTTCTTTAAAGGGTAATTACACCAATTTTACACATGATATTCAGCTTATTGGTTAGGGAGATGTCTGGGAAAGCGACCTCTATGACATCACAAAGGTTACTTTCTGTTGGTTCAACAGACAAATTTGAAAACTAAAAGTCAAAGCATGTTTCCTGAGATGCCTGACCCCTTTCCATCGGTCAAATCAGGGTTCTGCGTCTGACAAAATGCGTAACTTTCAGACACGGCACGGTCATTTTTCATTTCTCAGTAAAAGCAGTATTCTCTTGGACTATATTTCCTGGTGGAGGAGTACATTTTCTTCCATGCAGCTCAGTGTTGGACCACTTAAATAAAGTAACTTTGACTTTTTTTTTTTTTTTANTTTTTTTTTTTTTTTTTTAAGTGTGCTGGAATTAAATAAAACGAATGGAAGTCTGGAAAAACAATTCTAAAATGTACCACTCCAGCATTTTGTTTTGGGAAATGATTGGCAGAAATGTAACATGTATGTGGGTTGAATATATTGGACTCAAACATGCAAAACCACTGGTGTGCTCCTTTAAAGGTTGTTGGTGTCAGAAAAGCAGCTGCAGACAGAGAGGTTAAAGGTTAAAGACGAGGCCTCGTTACCACAGAAACATCACTTCAGATCTGTACCAGTTTGACAACTGTAAATTACAAGTAATAACCCTTTAACAACGGCATCATCTTTGTTGTGAAACATGTAGCGCCACCTGCAGGTCAAAGTTTACACTTGTGCACTACTTTACTAATCTAATGACCAAATTCCCCATCAGCCTCTCAGATTCAATCTTAACGGTAACTTAGAATGCTAATATGCTAACATTAGCTTACTAACCATTAGCATGTTGTACTACATTAGCATGTTACATGATAATGCATGTTACGCGATAACTCTAAGCATGCTAACATGCTAACACGCAACATGTTACACTGACGTCACCACTAAGCTCAAAACAACTTTTTTTTTTTTTTTTTTNTTTTTTTTTTTTTTTTTATAAAACGTTTAGGAATCAATAACAGCCTAAATGACTTCATATTTTTGCAGTGTATTTCTGCAAAAAATTTATTATTTCACAATAATAAATTTTGCTTTTTTTTAATTTATCAAGCGTATCTAACTTTTGCTGCTTTTCTCAGTTTCATACCGTATTTGGTTTTTTTAATAGCTGTTTTGAACACAAATTAAACAAACTGGGGTTTGTTGGTGGGTTTTGGGAAATTGCCATGTCTTTTATGAATTTAACTGTTATCCAAAACAGAGAAAATGAAATAATGAAATGGAGATTTTTTTTAAATGCGTTTCTTACACTAATATACAACATTATTTGCTTTTTTTTCCTGCACAAATTCAGCGTTTATGAAAATTCACAATGTAAAAATCCAAAATTCACAGGTGAAGCAGCAGATTTTACCTTGGCAATTTCTGTTAACATTTATATCAAAAAATCAAGATCTGTGTTTTCTGTGACACAAAATTTCATGCACAGAAACACTTTATTTTTATTTAACTGTTATTAATTCATTTCTCCTCAGTAGACTTGATCAAAGGTCAGAATCTGTCCTTGTGAGAGGTTTTTATCCACTGAGTTCCAGATATTATGAGAAAAAATTACTGAATAAATAATTAAGCAACAAGCTGCATCTGCGACCTCAGATGATTAAAAATAAGAATTTCTGCTCCTGCAGTGGAACCTGAACGTCTCTCACCGTCTCTCTGCTGCTCTGCTCCTCTGCAGTTGCTGCAAATGTGTTTGATTTCTTTTCCGATGTGGCAACGGAGCAAAAACGGATTGTTGTTATTTGCGGCAGTTTGTTGCTGCTGTTGCCGGTTGCTGTTGCCGTTGCGGTTCTTCATCCTAACCAGGCAGAAAGCTCTCCTCTTCCTCGGTTTCTCCTCCTTGGACGCGGACATCTCTGCTGCTGAAGATGGCGTTTGGACGGAGGATCCGGATCCATGATACCATGAACGCATCACGTCGCCTTCACAACCCGNGGGGGGGGGGATTCAAACCGTTTCTACCCCCAGAAAAACTTTATGGATCACACTTCCGGTTACAATTTTCACAATAAAAGCCTGGTCAACACGCGCCTTCTGCATTTGCACCATTTGACCCAGTTCTGATTTGTTGCTCATATGACACATAATATCAATATGCTTTCTTAACATATTAATGTTAAAAATACACATTTAATCATATATTTGTCAGATTCATTTACAGTTGAACCTTGGCTCACAGAGCTCACTGGAAAGAGTCAACACTAAACATTAAGAATCTGTGTCAACACACAAGGTTTAAAGAACCATACCAATGATTTTGCATGTTTAAGTCCAATAAAGACTATTCACACATACAAGTTACATGACTGACAACCATTTTGCTGTTATTTTGCTCTAGTAGTATGTTTTGGAAAATGGTTGTCAGTAATGTAACATACCTGCAGGTTGTATTTATCAGGCTCAAATATGCAAGCCCACCAGTATGGCCCTTTAAAGAGCAAATAAGCCATTCCTATAGAATATTAATGGCAACAATACTTAAACTCCAGCCAAATACCAGCAGCTACAGCTTGACAAAACATCCTGCCTGTTAGCAACCTCAACTCAACTTCCTGTTTTAGACACATGAACTTGATTGGTAAACTCATAACTTCTTTCTCAGATAAAAACAATAATAAAATTAAAATGTGAGGAACTCTTTGTGTATGGTCTTTTAGCAAATTTGGATGAAAATCTGCAGTTCACACGAATCGCGTTCATTACTTTATTTTGAAGGCAAAATTGCATTACTTCCGGTTTTAAATGTCCTTTCCTGCAGTAGCTTGATGCAGCTCCGGCCTCCATAGATTCAGCCAATCCCAGCTCGCTATTGTGTGTTGGCCCAACGACGGCAGCCAATCAGGTTTAAGCGCCGGGAGATTTAGAATACAGATCGATTTTTAATGTCTGATAATTGTTTGTATGATTTACACATTGTATTTACTCAAATACTGAATTTAAGTACAATTCTGAGGTACTGGTACTTTACTCAAGTATTTGGGAGACTTTGTACTTCACCACATTTATCTGACAGCTGGAGTTACTTTACAGATTCAGATTTTACATTCAACATGAGCTAAATATGTTGTATTATAAAAACAGTTTTCAGTGGATTTCACACATTATATAACGAGTTTTAGAGAATTTACTCATAAATGCTGCTTCCCTGTAGGTCTCTGACCATTAACATTAATAATCTATAAGTCTGAAACATTCTTCGCAGTACTAGATTACTATGGATGATTGATAAGTTCTAAGGACTGACATATTTTTGTGAAAATAACAGAATTACTTTTGTGGTTTTACATATCAGCTGCATTCATTTCAGCTCATGAATTCTATTCGAGGCTGTCAAATGTACAAGATGCTTCCTGCTGCTAACATGATTGTGGATTTGAGCTAATAACTTCACCATAAACACCTGGTTTATAATTTTTTTTATCAGGTTTTGTAATTAAAAATAACTATAATCACTCTGATAAAGATGTAAGATTAAAAATAGCTTTTACTACGTTTGCAGATAAAATATTACTGCTACGTTTCAGGTAATATAATCTGTTTTGTGTTCATATCTGAATAATGTTTTTATAATTAGTTATATCTCTAATTTATGCTCTATTTAATGCAGTATTTTTGTACTAAAGGCCAATGAAGGGTCACAACCTGCAGTTACACATCTCTGCCAGCAGGTGGAGCTCAATTACAAGAAAAATGACAAAGCAGTTAATAATAATAATAATAATAATAATAATAATAATTAGTAATTAATTAATAATTCACATAATTATCTCTGCCTCTTAAGGAGGTCACTGAAGAGGATGAAGAGTGGAAAGGCAGTTGGTCCTGATGATATACCTGTAGAGG
>VXCM01006902.1:20649-45176 GCA_014773175.1 Lucifuga dentata | reverse complement strand
AATAAAATGACTGATGATGTCATCAGATCTGATCTTTGGCAGGTTATGATGCTAATTAGCCTCTATCCACCACAAGACAAGAACTCAGCTGAAGTTAGCTTAGCAGCTAAGCTAACACTGTTAGCGGCTAAGCTAACACTCACTGTTCATACATCACAATAACAAGCCACCGCTGACAAAAAGTCAAAAAATTTGCTAATTATTCACCGTTAGCTTGTTCTGTCACAGGAAGTACAGCTAGCTAATGCTCCAGCTATGCTAGACTGAGTCNACCGTTAGCTTGTTCTGTCACAGGAAGTACAGCTAGCTAATGCTCCAGCTATGCTAGACTGAGTCAGTGTCACTTCCTGCTTGTTTTGCATCTCAGATCAGCTGATTGGTTTAAATACACTCTAAAGCCCAAATCTACCACAAGCCCATCGTTGAGGCCAGGAACTCGACTGACGTTAGCATAGCTCAAACATGCAAAAAAAACACTGTAGGGTCCTTTAAAATAAGTGTGATTAAACAATAACAATGTTGAGTCTTAATTGCTCTTTTTGCTGGACTTTTCCCTCCAGGTGATTGAGCTGAGGACCATGGACGCCCCTCACCTGCTGCCAGAGCACATCTTCAGAGACAAGTGTCCGTACGTGTCTTTACTCAGCAGGTTACACATGGTTCTAACGGGATTTAATTTACTTATTTTATTATTTGTATTATTATTTACAGACCTATGTTGTCTGAGTTTGATTGTGGATGGATTCAGCAGAAAAAAAATCTAAATGAAAAGTCAAGTTTACCGTAAATTCTCTACTAAAAGCTGGTATTCAGATAATGGCCCGTCTCCAATCATAGCCGGGAGGTAAAGGTTGAAATAGTCGCCAGTCTCCAATAAAGGCCTGGTCTGGTATATGCTTGTTACTGATGCAGACAAATATTAGTGTATTCTGCTGCTGCTGCTAACACTACGGAGCCTGGGAAGCTCAAGGAGGGGAAAAGTCATTCGAATGATCTACTAAATTGTTTGAACGACTTTTGTTTTTCTCCTTGATCCCTCCTGGGCTCCGTAACCAGATGACAGTAGCTACATTTTAAGTACGAAACCACTTTAAAAACTTCTAGCCATTGTCCTTTCAGCCAGAAGGAACAAGCGGACTCGGCGTGGAACAAAGCCGTAAACATGTAGCTCCTCCCCGGCGAGCGGCGAGTGATGCTCCGCTGTAACACACCAACCCGGAAACGTGGATAAAGTGGATGAAAACGAGCCTTTATAAAAGCTGACTAGAGGGATATGTTTCTCCATAGCAGCAGGGTTTTTAAATTTGTTTTCTTAAATGTATTATGGTGCGTCTATCAGCGATGGAACATGGCGCAAGCCCGATACGAGGCTCTCGTTTCTGTTTGAATCTCTACATGTGTCCCTTAACAGCTGTGGCAGGGAGCGCTGAATTAACGGATTTTTACCACGGTCATCATTCCCAGAGTTTTAATGGAAAACTGAAGGGCACAAACGATGCAAAAGGGAAAGTTTGGCGAGAAGCACAAAGTTATACACACAACTTAGAATTAGAAATAAAGGCCCGTCTCCAATAAAAGCCGGTATCTTATACTGGCCAGGTTCTCTCTGCAGCTGAGGTAAATAAAGGCCCCTCCCACTAATACAGCATTAACAGTAAATATAAAACAATGCAAATATAAGAAGCAGAATAAAATAGCTCATATGAAAAAAGAGAGGAGAGACAGATAAAACAGGAAATAATAAGAAAACCATAGAAATATAAAACAATGCAAATATAACAAACAAAAAGCTCTTTAGGTGTGTTAACTGTCCACCATGCCCCCCCCCCAGACTGCCTGAGTCTCTGGATAAGGAGGACAGGCTGCTGTACTTCCAGACGACCGACATGATGGAATGTCTGGCAGGACCCGGCTACAACTCAGAGAGACTCTCCATCCCATACGTGCCACAGGTCACAGGTCAGACCGGCCGCTTCTCACACACACACACACACACACACACACGATGTACTTTATGAAAATAATAGAAAACAATAGAAAATAAAGTTATGGAAACACGATAAAGAATATCAGGCATGTAAAACTAGCATGAAGTGTAGCTGCAGCTAAAATATTTAACAGGAATGTGACTGTTTGGCTTCAGATAATTGATTTTACTGTAGAAAATCAAGTTAAAGCGGCTTGAAATGATCATTTGTGTGTTTTTTTTTTTTAAAGCTAATTTTAGGTGATAACGCTAAATGTTTACAGAGCGAGTGTCACTGAGTCAAACATCGATCATATGAAAAGGGAGATTTTTTTATTCTGTCCCGTTTGAAGATACTGACGCTCATTTCTACATCATCCATCTTCCTCCTCATCATTTTGGTTTGGCTGATTTCCAAACGCGTATCTGACTTTTTTCTTTAGTCTAACGAACCGCTTGCTTTGTTTTCTTTCCTTTGCCATGCTTTCATTTAACACCAGTGCTTTACACGGTAGGAAAGATCATCCACAGGTGCAAGCAGACGTCCAGAGGTAACAGCTAGCTTACAGGCTACATTTAGCCTCCTACACGCCACACCGGTCACATCGTTTGCTCACATGCGGATGACATGTCACATGTCCCATACATACACATGTATGGGACATGCGCAGGAAAATAGAACACAGAGTCAGATATCCCGCGATCATTTTGGGCCGCACACGTATGTGGAAGTAAATCAGATATGAATCGGATATCTGTCGATGTGACTGAGATCTAAATACACAGGTCAGAATTTCCTCGTCATTCTGATTCATGTGTGATAAAATACGAATGACGTAAGCGATGAATACGATGTTCTCTCTCCAGCAACAAATAAAAATGTGCTGGAGAGCTCTTTTGCTCTTAACCAATGAGCCAAAACATTATGACCGCTCACGGATGAAGCGAATAACGTTGATTATCTCACATCAAAGGCACAAGTCAACGTCTGGGACATATTAGACGGTCAGCTAACGGTCGATTCTCATAGTCAACGTGTTGGATGCAAGAGAAACATGCATATGTAAAGACCTGAGTGGCTTTGACAAGGGCCAAGGTAAGGTAAGGCAAGGTAGATCTTTCCCAAGTTTCTGACTGGGAATTCCGAGCGTTCCATTGCACTTTTCTGTTGGAGATCGGATTTTTCCGAGTTCCGAGTACATTGGATCACAGCATAAGTCCCTTTCCCAAATCACGACTCGACCTCTGCAACATGTGTCCGAGGTGAGACTTGGTCTCGAGTCTGAACTCAGGATGATGAATCAGTCGTGCTCTCTGATTGGTGGGCAGCAAGACTTCAGGTGTGCAGGATACATGGATTAAAAACTGGAGTCGTTTCAGACAGTTTTTGTCAGTGAAGCAAATCATTTTGTGTGGCTAGCTAGTTAGCTAACGTTCAGTTCACGTCTAAAACCAGTTTTTTTTATATATATACATATGTATCACGTAACCCCATAACATATTAATAACTACGCAGACACTTTTTCATCTGAATGTTTTCGTTTCCCTCCTTGTTTTGGTGGGAATTTGGTAAAGACCTCTGAGTTTAGACCGCGGGAATCATTTTCTGGATCGTTTGAGTCGTTCTCTGAATCGTTCTCTGAATCTGCCAGATCATTCTCAGAATCGTTCTCTGAGTCATTCGCCGAATCGTTCTCTGGATCGTTCTCTCTGAATCAGTAAAATCATTCTCTGAATCGTTCTCTGAGTCGTTCTCCGAATCATTCTCTGAATTGTTCTGTCAGTCATTCTCCAAATCGCTCTCTGAGTCGTTCTCTGAATCATTCTCTGAATTGTTCTGNTGTTCTGTCAGTCATTCTCCAAATCGCTCTCTGAGTCGTTCTCTGAATCATTCTCTGAATTGTTCTGTGAGTCGTTCTCCGAATCATTCTCTGAATCATTCTGTGAATTGTTCTGTGAGTCGTTCTCCGAATCATTCTCCGAATCATTCTCCAAATTATTCTCTGAATCATTCTCTGAATTGTTCTGAGTCGTTCTCCGAATCATTCTCTGAATCATTCTGTGAATTGTTCTCTGAATCAGTCAAATCATTCTCTGAATCATTCAGTGAATTGTTCTGTGAGTCGTTCTCCGAATCATTCTCTGAATCATTCTCTGAATTGTTCTGTGAGTTGTTCTCCGAATCATTCTCTGAATCGGTCAAATCATTCTCTGAATCATTCTCTGAGTCGTTCTCTGAATCGTTTTCTGGAGCAGATTTCACTCGTGAGAGAGGAAATGACTTTGCTTATCCTCGCTGCTCGTCCCACCCCATCACAAACACGGTAGACCTGACTGTAGCCAAAAACATCCCCGCTTTAGTCAGTCCACAAACTTTAGTAGCATTTTAGCATTTCTAGACATAGATTCATCATTTTATTGATGGCTGATATTTTCTGTCCATGTCACCATGAGCGTGTTTCATCATTTTTGCGATTGTTTTGCTTACATTTGGACATGTTACGGTAAGTATGTTACATGTGAACAACGTGTAGATGAACCATGTAGACTGAGTATTGTAGTAGTTTGTGTTTCTGTGTTTCTATGTGCTGTTAAAGGACCGGTAATTTTACATGTTTGAGCTCAGTACTGACAGTCATACATAAAACTGTATTTTAGTTTTCCTGTTATTTTTTTTTTTTATTTTTCAAATCCCCTAATCTTTCAAAATCAAATGTTCAGGTGATACACACACCTTAAAATATTGTAAGATAATGCTGGAATCTTACAATAGTAGAATTATAATTATCATAAAATAAAAAATATTAACAAACATTTTGCCATATTTCTGGTACCATGTTTGTTGGAAACACATTATTTGTAATTTAATAGATGCTATTTTGTTATGTTCATTATACTATAATAATTCAGTCAAACCCTTGTTAAACATGGTATCTAAGATGACTTTAAAGGACCATACTGATGGTTTTGTATGTTTGAGTATAATAAATACACATGCATACACATGCTGCTGCCGGCCATTTTTCCAAAAAATAAAACCATATTTTAGTTTTCCTGTTTGCCAAATCACCGAATCTTTCAAAAATAAATGTTTGGGTGATATATCCACCTTAAAATTAAATGTTTCAATGCTAACATGTACGTCCAGATGTAGAAGCCATTTTTAATTTCTCAGTGAAAACCATCTCATCTTGGGATTACTTTTCGTGTAGCTCTGTGTTGGATCAGTTAAATTAACAAACTGCGCGGCAAAAAAATAAATCCTAAAAATAAGCAAAAATAATGTTGCATGCTGGAATGAACTGAAACCACTGACTGCCTGGAAAGTACGAAAACCAATTCTAAAATTTGTATTATATTTTGGAAAATGGTTGCTGGTAATGTAATGTGTACGAGGGTCATTGCAAAATCACCAGCATGCTCCTTTAATGTAAAAAGTTGATGAGTTTATGGATTATTAAAAAATAAAGGAAACTAAGCCATTGTAAAGCAGAAAGAAAAAAAAGGCAAAATAAAAGACTTTTGCTTTGACAGGAAGTGTTAAAAGCTTCTAATGTAAAAATAACTGATAACACTTGTGTTGATTAATGCAGAATTTGGAGATTTTGATATTAACATGTAAAAAGCTGGTATTTCCTGTAATTATTTAATTGTTTTTGATGATAAAAACCAGATTGTGTGATTTATATTAATCAGAGAGGAAAAGGCTGAATTCAAATGTCAAAGGGACAAATTAGGCTTTAAAAAAAAAGTTGCCTTATTTTAGTTGTATAATATAATTTGTGTTGAACAAAACGTGATGTTAATGTCTATAGAAATTCATCCAGTAAGACAAGCTCACAGATCCTGAAAGTTGCTTTTTGATTGGTCCTTTATTCCTGTCATATGTCGTCAACATATAAAAAATAAATTTACCACCTACACACCTGTTAGACACACACACACCCTCTCTCCCTCTTTCTCTCTCTCTCTGTCTCTCTCCCTCCCCCATCTCTCTCTTTTTGTCTTGTATCTCTCATCTCTCGTCTATTTTCTCTCTTCCGCTCATCTTTCTTCATCACTCTCTCTTTTCGTCTGTTTTTTTGTCTCTGTCTTCATCTCTCTGTCTTCATCTCTCTCTCTCTCTCTCACTCTGTCTTCATTTCTCTCTCTTTTTGACTTGTATTGTCATGTGGAGGATTAGACTCTGAATGGTTGCATTTCCTGTTTTATTCATTAATTTTTTTCCATGTATTTTTATTTAAAACTGTTTCATGCACGTATGTGTGTATGAACATGTCATGCGTGTAGCTCAGGTGAAATCTTATGTCATCCCACAGATGAAGACCGTTTGACCAGGAGGAAGAGTTATGTGGACACGGTTTCCATCCAGGAGGACATCCTGTCCAACAACCTGCCACATAAGGTACGTCTGACTTTGTTCTGCGAGCGTTTATCACCAGGATTCGTGATCAGGGTGCAGAAGTGGGAGGAGCTCGTTATCACACACTAACATCTGTTTGACATAAACACACATCAGCATATCTGATGTATATAGTGTCCTCATTTCTGCTGATGGAGTGTGAACATCATGCTGATGCTCACATCATTTATAGTGAACAGTGTTGATGCTGACATAATTTATAGTGATCATCTTGTTGGTGCTCACATCATTTATAGTGATCATCATGTTGGTGCTCACATCGTTTATAGTGATCATCGTGTTGATGCTCACATCATTTATAGTGGCCATCGTGTTGATGCTCACATCATTTATAGTGAACAGTGTTGGTGCTCACATCGTTTATAGTGAACAGTGTTGATGCTCACATCGTTTATAGTGAACAGTGTTGATGCTCACATCGTTTATAGTGAACAGTGTTGATGCTCACATTGTTTATAGTGAACAATGTTGATGCTCACATCATTTATAGTGAACATTGTGTTGATGCTCACATCGTTTATAGTGAACAGTGTTGATGCTCACATCATTTATAGTGAACATCATGTTGGTGCTCACATCGTTTATAGTGAACAGTATTGATGCTCACATCGTTTATAGTGAACAGTATTGATGCTCACATCGTTTATAGTGAACAGTGTTGATGCTCACATCATTTATAGTGAACATCGTGTTGGTGCTCACATCATTTGTAGTGAACATCGTGTTGGTGCTCACATCGTTTATAGTGAACAGTGTTGATGCTCACATCATTTATATGAATGGTCTTTGATGTGTTTTTTCTCTCTGCAGTCGCACCAGGCTGAGGAAATCACGTTTGAGACTCTGAAGAAAGCCATCGGTAAGAGAAAAAGAAACGTCTCAGACTAATCGTCTGTTTTCTTTAAGCTTCTGCTCACTCAGAATCTTTACATGCATACACTTTATTTGGTGCGCTAATATGAGTAAAATTTACTGTATACATGGATGGCATTAACGGGTTTCCGTGGTTTGCTGAATATACGTGACGTGTTGTGTAATCAGGGCATGAGGAAAGTCTGCCAGGCAAGGAAACACATGTGAAGGATAAAGTTTACATACCTGATTTAATCGATTTATAATCCCATAATCTAGGCCTGTTCCTCAGAGATTATTGTGATTTATGATGTTTTTGTGATTTATGATTTTTTTCAATCTAATTAAGTTGCTTACATGACAGTTTAAATAAATGTATTGCCTTAATCAGAGTTTATCTAAAGTTTTGATGTGTGTGTAAACATTCTGCCTGATTAATAAAGATCAGAGTAGAAACAGAAAACTATTAAATACATTCTAATAATTCTGAGGCTGTGCTGATTTTTAAATTTTCTACTTTTTTATGGTACCAACCAAAGTAAAAATTGATCAAGTCAAAGAGGAAATATTGCATGGGCAAACTGGGAAATAGTGAAATAATTAAATTTGTGCTTTGGAGGAAATTCAGGGAGTTTAAAAAAAAATTAAAAATGAGCCCATAAAATTCAACTAGAATAAAACAATATCAATTTTCATTTATTTTGTCAAATAATTGGACATACTGTAAATGAAAAATATAAATGTCTACCTTAAGATAAAAGGAAAACATAAAGCTTTTATTTATTAAGAAAATGTGGGAATATAGGAGAGGTGTTATCACGGTTGTTTGAGAGGGAAAGGTTAAGGAATACTGAAATTGGGAGGTGAAGATCCTAAGGATTCTAAGGATTTGGATTTGCAAAGGAGCTTAAAATGATAATGATGATAATAATAATAGTAATAATATTAATAATGGCGCAACTGCATTTTGTTTCTGTAGTCTGTCGGGTTATTATTTTGCTTGTTATCATTTTCCTTTTTGTGAAGTGATGATCTCAGATATCTCCTGTCCACATTCAGTATATGAGGAGAAATAATAAAAACTAGGTCACAGATAATGAGATTGATTGTATTATATTAATGGTGGATGGAAGCTGAACGAGCGTAAACGTGTCAGGTTAAAAGTCTTGGTCGTCCTCAGATACGACGGGTCTGGAGGAGCAGGAGAGGGAGAGGAGGCGACAGGTGATGGAGAAGTTCCAGAAAGCTCCATTTGAGGAGATCGTTGCCCAGTGTGAATCCAAGGTAAAAAAAAAAAAATTAATTAAAATTTTAAAAATGAACCTTCAGTAAAGTTTAAGAAACGATTTTGCCTGTTTTCTCTGAATCTTTTATTTCCACAGACTAACATGTTACACAACCGACTGGCACAAATCTTAGAACTCACGATTAGGTAAGTTAAAGGAGCATACCGGTGGTTTTGCATGTTTGAGCCCAATAAATACAACCTGCATACACATATCCTGCCACCAAAGCATGTGAATGTAAAACCAGGAAGAATTCTCAGGTCACGCATGAAAACGCTAAAATTAATGAACTTTACAGCACGTTTTAAATCTCTACAAGTTGATTTTTATGCCGTACTCTAATGATCTCAAACCAATGGCAGTTTGGAAGGTAGGACAAACAATTTAAAAAAGTGCTGCTCCGGCAGCATGTGTTGGAAAATGGTTTTCAGTCACGTAACATGTTATCAGATTGTATTTATTGGACTCAAACATGTCAAGGTTCAGGTCAACTTTATCGGTCTCCAAGGAGAAATTTGGCTTCAAGGTTGCTGTTCCATACACACCCATCTCTATTCTACATTCAAACCTAAAGTACGGCTACACACACATAATCATTAAAAAAAAAAAAAAAGTGGCATGTGCTACAGTACATTGCTGAAGTAAAAACCACAGTACTAATGATAAAAAGGTAAAATATCCATATACTGTATGTACAGGCTGCTGTGTAATCTATACAGTTCATATGAAGTACATCATCATGCCAAGGCTGTTATATGACACAATCACAATAACTATAATCACAATTGATACAACATCAGCTAACATCCATCATAATAACAGTAAGAACAGATAAGAACAGATGTGATTCCATCACATCTGTGCAATAACAATATACCACTTGTCACTTTATCCCTACATACATCCCTTTACAAATGTATATAGTATTGTATATTTTTCTTCGTGTATTTTTCTTTTTGCCATTTGCACAGTACAGTGTTATATTTTGTTTTAATACTTATCTCGTATTATCATTTTTCTATTAACGTTTTTCTTATTCTCAACCTTTTTTTTTTTTTTATCTTTTGTAGAAGTGCTCTTATTATTTTGTTCCTTTTTACTGCTGAACTGACTCGTTTCTCTCGCGAAACACATTTCATTGTACTGTTGACCCTGTGTTAACATACATATGACAAATAAATCTAAATCTGAAATCTGCATCTGAAGAATATAAAATGCTGATGATAAAAATAACCATGGAGTCTGTAGAAAGTAAGGTGGGCACTGGATGAGTCTGAAAAACGTCATTTATGTGTTTTCATTTTCTGTTGTTAAAATGATTTTGTTAGACATACGAACGTCCCAGTTAGCATCAACTCATCACTTAAACTGTCAGTGTAATATGACATGTTTCCGTGTTAATTCTTCATGTTTTTCACAGCAGCTCAGACCTCTAACTCCCGCTTTAACCCCTCAGGCCTCCTCCCAGCCCGTCCGGAGTGGTTTCCATGTCGGCGGGACACACCCAGCATCAGTCTGTGCCCGTCTATGAGATGAAGTTTCCAGACCTTTGTGTGTACTGACACCACAATCCACACACACATGCATCTCCACAACACGGCGAAGAGGCAAAACGCATCATGCTGAGAAAGAACGACACAACCGCGTCCTCGACTTATGTTCCACTTCCTGCTGACGGCTGAGCACAAACACGCTGTCAGGGACGTAATCAGGAAAACTAAGAGGCAGCAAAGCAGATTTCTGGTAGAAACGCTTTGTCTCCAAAAATCGCAACTTCCTAAAAACACCAATAAAACTTTACCTCCGTTTCACAAACTGTAAGGATGCTTTCACACAGGCTAAGCCTTCCATTTTTGTGTATTAGGAGCTGAGCAATGACCATGTTCCATGCGCTAACCAAGGCATAGCTAATGGAGGCATAGCTAACCAAGACATAGCTAGCCGAGGCATAGCTAAGTGAGGCATAGCTAACCAAGGCATAGCTAAACGGTCGCTAACCGAGGCATCACTAAGCGAGGCGTCGTTAACCGAGATGTTGCTAACCAAGGCGTTGCTAACCGAGACATCCTAAGCAAGGCATAGCTAACCGAGACGTCCAAAGTGAGGCATAACTAACCAAGACGTAGATAACCGAGGGCTAGTAACTGAGGCCTAGCTAATGAAGGTGTAGCTAAGTGAGACGTAGATAACTGAGGTATAGCTAACAGAGATGTAGCTAGCCAAGCCGTAGCTAAGCGAGGTGCAGATCGTTCTTATCATGTGAAAGCATCCTTTCAGCGTCTCTCCTGAGACTAAACATCACCAACAACTAAAAAAAGAGTGTAGCCGCTTCAGTCCGACACATAACGTGTTTTATTACTGAACGTTGTTTTTTCCCAGCATGTCTCTGATCCAGTCGATCACACGTGTTGTAGCCAAAGCTTCAGACTCTGTGCGTTCGCTGTAGTCTAAACTCAAACCTTTACACACTCAAAGTCACGGTAAAGTGCTTCTAGCTGCCCGACGGCTTCAGAAACATGCGTGTTCGTGCTTTAATATTTAAGATGTCTGCAATGTTCAGCCTTTGCTTTTTCAAATAGGAGAATACATACAGGAAAACTGCAAAAACCTCTAAACAAGACGTGTGTCCTGAAAGTCTTATTTTCTTAAAAAAAAAAAAGAAAGAAAGAAAAAGGTGATTAATCTGCTGGTTCAGTGAGATTCTGACTAAAAGATGGAAAAAGGAGGAATGACTTGATAAGATGGAGATTTTTGCAGTTTAATGTCTTTTTACAGAGGGAGATGAATCAATAGCAATACTCCAGTTTCGCATGCTGGACTCAAAAATGATGAGCCAAGGAGACGAGCCGGGATTTGGTTTCTGTATTTATGCTGTTATGCTAAAACTTTAGGCTAAATTTGGACGAAAAGTTTGTGTTTTTTGAGGAATTTAGGCTTCACGTATTCATTATTTCAAAGTGTCTGTCCGTGAAAAGTTTATCAAACACTGTATGTGTAACAAAGACCTTTAAAAGTTTTATCCGTTGACTAAATGTAGCCCACTTTTAACCGAGACCAAACCTCTCAAACCTTTTTAACCAAAAACATCTAATGCTGCAGTCCATCATACTCAGAAAAACCTGACCTCCGACCCAGAAAAGTGCAATAAAACCTTCAACTCCCAGCTGGAAACTCGGTCCAGATCCACCTTTCCTGATTTACCTGACATAAAGGCACCTGAAGTCACAACAGTATGGCGAACGATGACAGATTTAAGCTTTGCATCATTTTGTAGTTGATACAGTTGATTTAGCTTAATGTAGTTAATAAAAAGTCAAAAACAAATTTAAACTGACGTCTGTGAAAGTTATAAAGAATCATATTTAAAATTTTATAACGATGGTTCACCACGTGTTTTCAGCAGCAGGTTGAATTCCTCAACTTAAAAAAAAAAAACAGTTAATTGCTGTCTTCCACAAAAACTTGAGACAAAATCATAGATGAAAAAGTGAGTTTACTGTTTAAAGAATCTGCACTCGTAAGATGTTAGCGATGTTAGCATCATCAAATGTCCAGTATTTAAGGGAAAATAAACTATTAGCATGACTAAACTATTAGCATGACTAAACTATTAGCGTAGCATGAATGAAAGAAAAATCCCTTTCATTATCAAGATTGTTAGGAATTTATTTTATAAATGGAAAATATCATTTAGTTTTAAGTCCAACTAAAATTTAAACTCAGGTTTGAATTGAAGCTTTGATAAAACTACAAAAAGTTTTGCCAGCTGCAGGAAGAAAACTACAAATGCATTTCCTGAAGGAAATGCGCCGTTTGATGCCAGCTGAAGGTTTCAGAGTCTTTTATTTAAAAGTAGAACAAAAAAAAAGTTTAATATCTAAAACTTCTGTTTAATTAAAACTATCTTCATATCTAAAGGAAGAAAGAAGGAAGGGATGACAGACCGAACAAAGAAATAGTGCTTGAAGAAGAGCTGAGTGTCAGTTGCTAGCGAGGTTGCTATGGTGTTCTGGATGGTTGCTAGGGCAGTTGCTATGGTGCTGTGGGTGGCTTATTATGATGTTTGGGTTTTTTTTTTTAGGGTGGTTGTTGTGGGTTGTGCTTGAGTGGTTGCTTTGGTGCCCTGGGTGGTTGTTAAGGTGTTTGGTTTTGTGGGTGGTTGCTATATTGCTCTGGGTGGTTGTTAGGGTGACAGTGTTATGGGTGCTTACTTTGATGCTCTAGGTCATTGCTGGGGGGTTGCTGTGATGTTGTGGGTGGTTGTTAGGGCAACTGTTATGGTGTTCTGGGGTGCTAGGGAAGTTGCTACGGTGTTGTGGGTGGTTGCTATGGTTTTTGGGCAGTTGTTTAAGCCCATAATTGACAATACTATGGACTAATATTGATGCTTAACATAAACAGATATTTTTTGTTAGGAATCCGTCAGCTGTGATGAAGATGATGAATGTCTCAGAGTTTATTAGTTGGCAAAATTTTGTAGTTTCTGTCTTTGAGCTGAAAATTCAAACATTTAATAAAAAGTTTTTCTGTTGTTACAGAGCACTGATGCATTAATACAGCCTGGAATTCTGTAGAACGAACAGAGTTTATGACTTGTGCACATCTAATGTCTTAGACTTTTCTTCTGATTTAACAAAAATAATTAATAGATCTATTGAAACGTGCATCGTTGATGAATAAAACGCATGATGTTATAGAATAATATCTAAAAGCTCAGGTGGTGCTGGGAACAAACCTGAAATCACTTATCGTCAATGCAGCTGTGAAGAAAAATCAGATTTTAAGAAAAGCAGATGAAATGATTCCTTTAGATCAACACTTCCTCTATGAATGTGTCATTAAAGCAGCATATCATATATTTTTGTAAATTTTATTTTGTTTGACTTGTTGGGAGAATTATTCTTGAGTCACATTTTTTAAAAAAAACAAAATTTTTAATGAATATTTTTTGTTTTTACATGAAGTTAAAGGTTCAGAATTTAGTGGGATTGTGCAGTTCTTATTTGATTTAAAAAAAAAAACATGTAGATTTATCCTGTTATTTAAGCTACGATGTAAAATTATATCTGTATTCTCCATATGTAAGATGATAGCAATTATTTTTAAAATGGATGAAATTTACTGATGTTGTCTCAAATATTTCTGAAAAGAGCCGTTTACTGATCAGCTTCTGATTTGGACACTTTGCATATTTTTCTCATATATTAGTCATTTTATCACAGAAAGTGTTATAATTGGAATTCTATCCAATCGAAACGCTCCGGACCAGCTCGCGTTGGATCTGTCAAGACGAGCCGAGTGTAAACGTAACACGTACACACACATTTCTTAAATAAAATCCACCTGTAAGTTGAAAACATCGACTTCCTGCTCGCTCTTGTTAAAGTTATTTTGAATCGGAGTTGGACGTGCCTGGAATGTGGTTTCAGCGACGTTCAGCATATTATTATTATTATTATTATTATTATTATTATTATTATTTTTAAATGGAGTGTCCACAGTGTTTTAATAGCACAACAGCGTGACTGCCAACATCCAATCAAAATGCAGCAGAATCCAGATTACGAGAAATAATTAAAATTATTAGTTAACGTCATGAGAAGTCGATCAAACAGTCCAATAAGCAGATCCGGACTCGCTTTGATGACATCACTCACAAATATAAACTGTGAACTAACAATCTGACCCGCCCCTCTCTCTCTCTCGCTCGCCCTCGCTCTCAAATAATTTATATGCGTGAGAAATAGAGTTGATGATCGTTAACCTCAGCATCATCCTCGAAATACGACTTTTGCCGTGTTTCTGTTGGTTGGTTAACAGACGTGAGATTTTGGTTTTAAATTTTCAACAGACAGAATTTGTCGTCTTTGTTCACAAAAGCGTGAAGTCGTCTTCTATCCGTGTTCATGTCTCGTATCTTCATGTTGGACCACCGTTTTAGTTGTGCGACCGGGTATTTCTTCATGTTTCACGATTGTTATCCTTCGTCAGAGAAAAGTCTAAAATCAAACAGTTGGAGGATTAATAACTATTTATGCAGGAAGATGTTTTTAACTTGCGGGTAGATTTTATTTTATTTTATTTCATAAACGTGCATTTACGGCTGCATTTACGCCTGAGTAGTTGTGACAGAACACAGATCACAGTGTGTTTTTTGCATGTTTACGCCCTGCATCAACATGCGTTTCTGCGTGTCTAGATGCAGATCGCGGTTTAATGCAAGATGGAAATGAAGCTGAAAGTCAGTTTAAATATTTTAACTACAAAAATTTTAGTTGGTTAGTAAAAACATTTGTTTTCAAAGTTGGACCTGAAACTGAAAAATTTTAAGACGTGACATTTGCTTTGACATTTTGATTTTTTAGCAACTTTTTTTTAATCCAGTGAAGCGATTTGTGTAAGTATAAACGCAAAGCTGATTTGTAGAGACGCAGATAATTAGCTGCAGCCAGGAAACGTCAGAATTTGATGATGATCTTGAGGTTAAATTGTGTTTTAATGTTGACTGTGCATCAAGATTCATGTATAACAAAATAAAACATTTCTATCAAACCGTGTTTCTCAGTTTTGCTTTATGCTCACATGTGCTTTACATTTTTGGATGTTAAAGCTTCTGAAATGTTTAATTCCTGGAGTTTTTCTCAGTTTTCTTCTTTATGGATCAGATGATGCTATGACTAGGAAAGGATCCACATTCATCTTTGTTACTCTGATTTACTTTGATAGGAAACTACTTCCTGTTTGGAGTTTCTTTCTCCACCCCCAGACATTTCTGACCAATCAGCAGAGAGTGTGTTGTCACATGACTTTAGCTGATCGATTTTGGTTTGATTGGATGTTTTTCTGTGTGAAACTGAACCAAACCAACAATTTAGTTCCTGATTCAGACCAGAACAAACGATCTGCAGATCTGATTCAGACCAGAACAAACGATCTGCAGATCTGAAAACATCCTAAGAGTATTAATAAGTTAATTTAATGTTTATTGAAGCACTTTGTTCCTTAATCCTACATATTAAAACTCTGAGGCTCAGACTTAAAGCTTTAAAACGTCTGAGTTTCTGTTCAGACTGATTTTAGTTTAATCTCTGATCAGTGGATTAAAAGTTTATATTTAGTTTGTCACAGGTCAAAGGTCAGAATAAAGACCCCAATAAACATTTTTTTAAAAAGCACCAAGAATGGATGAGAAGAAATCGTGTTCTGATATGAATCCTGAATCCCGCCGTGACGCATCAAACCATGAAAAATTACACAGGAAGCCAAATATTTCTCAATTTCAGTTTAGTTCAGGCAACTTTTAGATTTATTTTATTTTTTGACCAACACTTTAAGCCACATCCGTGTGCCTATTTACACCATCATACATTCAAATGATGACACGAACTCTGATGCATATTTTTGAAAAATTCACACAGATATATTTCAGTAAAACAAAAAAAAAACATTTTATAAATCTGTGGAAGTCAACATGAACATTTGCTTCTGATATTTTTAATTAAAATGTTGGTTCTCAGGCAAGATATTTTTTAGAGGAAAAATTTTAGTTTCATAAAATAACGTGAAGCGGCTCTGCTTCACTTTCGTTCTTCGTTTTTCTCGTCGTTTTTTTCGTATGTTATTTTCGTCTGAATCGCCTCGTGGCTCTAACGTCCAGAAACTCCAACAAATCCATTTCCTTCTAGTTTCTGACCTCCTATTCCTCCTCCTCCTCCTCTTCCTCCTCCTCTTGTTCCTCCTCCTCCTCTTCCCCTCCCTCCTCCTCCTCCTCCTCCTCCTCCTCATTTTCTTCCTCCTCTTGTTCCTCCTCCTCCTCCTCTTCTTTGTCCTCCTCTTCCCGTCTCTCTGCTGGTTCGTGTCCTGTCTCTCTTCTCTCATTACTGGATGGTTGAGGAGGAAGATGAGGATGAGGAGGAGGAGGAGGATGAAGGTGTGCAGCTGCAGCAGGCCGGTTTGTCTCTTCATCCTTCAGGTCTTCACTCTCGTTACTGTCCTCTCTACAAACATCAAGATGGACAAAATCAACCGTTAACAAAGTAGAACTTTTAGAAGTTTTTCCCAAAGAGAACTTTGTCTTTTCTACTTCTGACTCCTCCCCCCAGCTGTAATTGGTCCAAATATCACGACAGGTTGCGTTATTGGTCGAGCGCCTCCTGGTGTCTCACCAGAATCCTGCTGTTTGAAAGATGATGTACCTGCTATGAGCTCGTGGTGGTGGAGGCGTGTTTTCGTGCGAAGCCATGTTTTCGTGAATCGTCGCCTCAGAAATCGGCTCCTCTTCCTCCTGCGTTTCGGGGCTCCTTCCTCCCTGCTGCTCCTCGCTCTCCTCGCTGGACTGAGGGGAAAGCCATGGTTTGGGGGCCGTGCTGGCCCAGCGGCACGGGGGCCCGGGGCCGTGGCACCGCGGCGGCGGCAGGCTGTGGTTAAAGTGGGCGGCGGCCATGCAGTCAGCGCTGGTTTTATCACACACACACTGCAGCTTATCACAGGCGCCGACGCCCTGACCTGAAGAGAAACACAATCATCGTCACATATGAATGAATACAGCTGATGATTGATAAGTTCTGAGCCTGACAAATCAAGCGAGACAGGGCTGTAATAATAAAAAAAATGGAAGTTATATAATTAATTTTGTGTTTTTACTGCATTCATTGGAGCCGAGCGATTCTGAGTTGCAGAGAAAAGCAACGAGACAAACTCGGCTTCTCAGACAGGAAACAGGTCTTAGTGACAGGATGACGTCATATCGCTGTGGAGGACGTTTAGGAAGAAATCTGTCTCGCATCGCTGACAGATGTGTCGCTTTGTTAGGATTTTTTTTTTTTTTTTTTTNTTTTTAACGGCAAAACCTCCAAGCATCTTTCTAAGCTAGGCTCAGAACTTATCAATCATCCCTTTTGTGCTTTGAGGCGTTTCTGTCGTTTTGATGCTGTTTTCTGTCAGCTGACCAAAGCTGCTGCTCTCCACCAATGAGGAAGCTACAGTCTTATAAACAGGCTGTGATTGGTGGAAACTTTTTTTTTACTCACATCGCGGTTTCCCGTCGTGACAGGAAATGCGAGCGTTGAGCTTCCTGTCCGGTTTGCAGCCAAACAAGCTGATCTGCTTCAGACAGCACTGGTGGAAGAAACAACACCTGGAGGAGGAAGAACAACCTAAAATTTATTTCCGTGTGTTAATCCATTTTTACTTTAGATTCACTTTAAAACCCCTTAAAGGACCATTCTGTCTATTTTGTATGTTTGAGCCCAATAAACACGCTGTTTTTGCTGTAGCATGAATGTTTAATATGTTTAATATGTACGTTAACTTCCTGTTTCTCGTTTTATTCCTCTGTCGCATCTCATTGGCTGTTGGCTGAGATTTAAGTTTTTCATTTGCGTATTTCTGTCATCTGTCAAAAGATTTGATCAATTATTGATAAATTCCATCGTGTTTGATTGAGTCGTGACGCTAACCATTAACCTGTACCAAATCCCTTAAAAATCGTGTCATTTGGCTCCGCCTTAAGGGAAAACAACAATAAGCATAATAAACCCTTTAGTCTGGTTTTCCCTCCGGAGCGTGTGACATCACTTCCTGTCTCTGCTGACCTGTCCAGCTGGTCCTGAGGTCGGCCGCCACCCTCCTGGCCGCAGTAGCAGCCGTACATCTCGTACTCGTTCGGACATCGACCCGTCAGGCAGCGCAGCATCTCTCCCAGCGCCACCATCTCCTGCCGGGCTCGCCCGTCTCTGCCGTACCGCATGAAGGACGCGCCGCCGCACTCTGAAAAAAACACAAGATGGCCGATGCTAACATCTGTGACTCAACGCCATCGCAAAAAAATGAAGCTGTCAGGAAGGTGTGGCGTCCTGCTGATCATCGCCAAATAAAACCTGCTGATGTCTGAAAGTCGTTCAGCTCGCCGCTCGTCTGTCTGCCACATTGTCTGACATTTTACCTTTGCTGTCTGTCTGCAGCTGAATGTCCATCAGTCCAGCAGACTCCAGCAGAGACCAGGCGAAGAAAGACACCGTCCTCCTCTGAGCCACAGCCTGACCTTTAACCTCTGAACGAGAGAGAGAGAGAGAGAGAGATTGTTTTCTTCAGGTTAGTGTGTGTTTGTATGTTCAGCGTGTGAAGGCAGCATGTCTTCTTCACATCATGTGAAGCTACATGTGCTTTTCCACACGTCTTTAAGTTCATTCAACATGCTAATGCTGCTGCTCCGTGTTACAGCACTTCCTGTTCCTGTACTTCCTGTTTGATTTCAGATGATGTGATTCTGCTTATGTTTTGTACGTGTTCTGTTTCCATGTTGATCTGGTAAAAACAGAAAACATGCTGGAATCCGGTTTAAGCTAAAACTCGACTCGCTTTTACCGTCCGTGTGTGTTTCCTGCGAGCTGTCCTCCTCTTCCTCCTCACACGGAGGTTTGCCTGTTCCCTTTTCCTCCTCCTCCCCCTCCTGAGAATGCTCCTCAGCCGGCGAGGCGCTCTGCATCGTGTCTGGCGGCGTGATCGGTGGCGTTGTCGGTGGCGTGTTTGGTGGCGTGGACGCGTTGACCTCTGATGGCGGTTTGAAGGATGTCGCCCGCCTTGGTTTTGTGGTCCGATAGACGGTTTTTAGCAGCGTTGTTGTCAATGTTTGAGGCTCCTGACCTGCAGAAAACATTACAATAAAAAAATAAGTTATTAATTATTAAATATGTAATGACTGATTCTGTCCAACCGTCCATTTTTCATGGAATTTTTCAAGAAAATTCTTCATTCAAGACAAAAAAACAAAAATTCCAATCTTAAAGAATTTAGCAAAAAAAAAAAAAAAAANTTTTTTTTTTTTTTTTTTTTTTTTTTTTTTGCCAAATTCATTTAAATTGTTTTTTTTCTTGAATGAAGATTTTTCTTGAAAATTTGACGGTATGGTCCTTTAATGCGCCTCTAATGCAAAGATTTTTTTTTATTTGTCCGTTTTGTTTATTTTAATATCTGATCTTCGTTCTTTTTGCTTCTTTGACGTAAAGAAGTTTTTTGTTCGTCTGCAGCCAGAATGCTGCTTTTTTTGTTTTTATTACTGGTTTATTATTATTATTTTTTTTTTTTTTTTCTGGTGATTTGCAGCCTCTCGGTGAATTCTGATTGGCTGGTTGGTGATAAAACGGCAGATTAAATGCAGATAATGTGAAGCTGGATTAGATTTAACGTCCTCCTGAATTAAAGCCATTAAAGCGTTTCTCTTTCCTCAGATGTGAACTTCCAGGAAGCAGCAGCCTTTAATTAATTGGACGTGTTAATTAATGCTAATTGATTCCTGCTGCTTTTCCAGGTGGAATGATTCTGCTGCAGCCGCTCACCTCTTAAATGAGCAGCGGCAGGCGGCGACGTGACGTCTTCCTCCGGTGAACCATCAGGAGCGGCGGGCGAGTCGGCGGCGTCTCTTATTGGCTGGGAAAATGTAAATCTGGTTGTTGCCATGGTAACAATCTCCTGACCTGTAATAATAGATCACAGATTACGGAGCAAGCGGGATTTTTATGGAAATGAGGTTTTTTTCAGCGTGAGTGATCTGACCTCCAGATGAACTTCCTGCAGCGTGACTTCCTGTCTGCGGCGGCGGAGAGGAAGGTGAAGCCTGTGTGGGCGTGAAGGTGTCAGACGCTTCACCTGGAGATGCACAGAGACCTTCACAGGTGAGCTATCACGCATCCCCCTTCATCAAACAGGAAGCCAGAATAAAAAAGAATCTCTCACTTTCTTTTTCTTAAAGGACCATACCAGTGATTTGATTGTTTGTTTGATCCCAATAAATACAACCCGCATACATGTTACATTACTCACAACAAAACATAAAACTGAATTTTACTTTTTCTGTTATTTTTTCAAACACACTAATCTTTATCAATCAAATGTTCACCTTAAAATTTACCTGCTGACACTTTTGCACGATTGTGGAAGACAAGGTCATTTTAAGTTCTTGGTTAAAGTCATTTTCTCCTGGGACTATATTTCCTGGCGGAGGAATACATCATCTTCAGTGTTGGATCGGTTAAATAAAGTGGGGTTTTTTGTTTGTTGTGACGGATTATTTATCTCAGCACGTTTCAAGTCTCTACAAAAAATGAACTGAAACCAATGACAGCCTGGAAGGTAGGAAAAACAATCCTAAAATTTACTGCTAAACTAGTATATTTTGGGAAACGGTTGTCAGTAACAATCAATATATTAATTTTAATATTAATAAACACATTAATCTCACCTTCCTCATCTGATGCTTCCTGCTTATCATCATCATCATCTCTATCTTCATCCTCTTCATCTTCTTCAGACGATTTATCTGGACCAATTAAAGTCATCGTTTTGGAAGTGGGTGTGGTCATCTCGGTCAGATTGATTTGTGTTTTTGGTGATGAAGTTGTGATGAAGATTAAGTCTGTGGAGGCATCAGTTCATTTATTATTTAGTATTGTTTCATTCTGTTTATATCATGTTTTGCTTCCTGTTTTACTTCCTGTTTGCTAAAAGATGCCGTTTCCCTCCAAAATATCAAATATAGACAAACAGAATGCAAAACAATGAAAAACGAGCTGAAAACTTTTCTCTCACAAAAGAGAATTTTAGAAATTAATACACACTCGCTACACATTTATTTCATCATCATCATCATCATCTCACCTTCCTCAGAGGACTCATGCGGAGCGTATGGCGTTAATGTGTAGGGAGACGGCGTTGTGAGTGGGGCTGTGATGGCGTGTGATGTCGTTATGGCGTGTGATGGCGTGACAGCGTGTGATGTTGTGACGGCGTGTGATGTCGGCGGTGTTCCAGGAGGACTGGACGCCATGTTTTCACGCTCGGAGCCCAGCAGAGCGTCTTCAGCTGATATGTCTTCATCACGGTCGGCTGAAACTGAAGCATAACAGACATTTGATAGGGATTTAATTTTATATGCAAAAAAAAGGCATTTTAGCTTAAAACACGTTTGAATTCAAATGCTGTATCTAATTTTTATAATTTATGGAAGATTATAAGAGACAAAATTAAAATAAAAAACAGTGAAATACAATAAGTTTTCATTTGTATTTAATTTCCATACATGCATTAAATCTGTCATAATTAAGTGAAAAATATGATATAATGAAAACTCTTTATTTTTTTTTTTTTTTGAATGATTGAATTAATTGTTTTTCATCGTGACATTAATTTTTCTGCCACATTAAAATCAAATCAAATCACGGTGAAAAGAAAAGATCAGGGGTTTTTCATTTCATGTTGTCCAGCAGGGGGCAGCAGAGACGTGCCAATACTAAATGCAAAGCCCTCTCATTTCTTTATCTGAAGCTGCTGTGTTATCAGTGCTACAATGAAAAAGAAAATAGTCCAATCACAGCGTGGGGGCAGAGCTTAATGTGTATTATATTTTACTCTTTTTTAAATTTTAATTGTGTCCCTTATAATCTTCCATAATAATTTTCCTGTAATAATTACCAAATTAATGACATAACTACGACATGTCAGATATTTTAGAAAATTATTGGGAAACTAACGTAAAGTAAAAATAGAACATTTAAACAGTTTCTACATTTATATAATTAAAAAATTTAAAATCCAGGCTACCTGCTGGAGGATTGTGGGTAGTCAGTTTCTTATTTCCGTCCTCGCTCTCGTTCTGGTGCTGTGCATCCGTCACCGTCTCGTTCAGATCTGTATGGACAGGAAGTAGAAGACAGACAGGAAACGTCTCAGACAGCAAAATCATTTCTGCCATTTCAGAAGCTTCAGGACGATAAAGCGTTGAGTCAAACGCCGTTCATGATTAAAAAATGCTTTGACAGACAAACCGCCACTTCCTGTGTCTTGTCTGTCAAATTTTCTGTACGTACCTGTAGAGATGAAACCATGGAACTCCTCCTCCTCCTCCTCCTCCTCCTCTTCTTCCTCCATGCCAACGCGCTCCTCTGACACCACAAAACACAGAAAAAGCAGAATTAACACACGTGCTGCTAAATGTTCCTGAGAAAACTAACATGGGTCAGATGTAAACATACATGCAATGAACAGATCCCGCAGTTTTCCGAACACGCGTGATCAGAACATGCAGAGTCACCAGACGAGGACATGTAGGCTCTTACACCAATTATGATGTTGAAAATTTACTTGTGGTGGGCAGGCATACAAGCCCCCCCCCCCCCNCCCCCCCAAACAACATAAATAAATAAATAAAAATAAATAGGATAACATAACTGTGCAATAGAATATTCCAAGTAAATTTTAACATGGCTATTTGACATTAAAAGTGCAAAGAAAAAGCAAAAAACACTCAGATCTAGTTGAAAATGGCCGCTACCAGGCTGTATACTACTTGTTGCTAGGCAACCATTATAACACAACAAGCACATTTTCATTGGACCTCAGTGGGGTTTTAAAGGAAAACTAAAGAAAGTAGAAGCATGGAGGTTACATATATTTTAAAATTAGAAATAATGACCTGGCTGGAATATAAGCCTGGTTAAAAAAAAAAAAAAGGACCCACCACTATTAGAGCATTTACGGTACGCTCATAAGGAAGGAGATAGATGCCGGTCTACGGGGATTTTGCTGTAAAATGGATTAACGGTGATAAAACCTAATCATGGATCTTTTTTAGATACTTTTACCTTCCAAACAACGGTAAGATCACAGATTTATTCATATTTTAGCGATGTTTTAACAGTTTGACAACATCATTAAATGTGTGGTTTTTTTTTTGGTTTTTTTTTCTCGTGAAACCTGGGCAGGTTCATTTACCTGGGCAAGTTTCACCTATTTATGGAAACACTATAAATTGATTTAAATCATATAATCTACGTCTGTTATTCAGAGAAAAATTACTACGATTTCAATCTAATTATACGACGTTTGAAATAAAAATGTATTAATTTCCTTAATCTGAGAATAATTGAAGCTTTAATGAGGATGTAAAAGAGTGGACAACTGTCTGTGTGTGTGTGTGTGTGTGTGCGTGCGTGTGTGTGTGCGTGTGTGTGCATGTGTGTGTGTGTGTGTGTGTGGCTCTCAGGTCATCCTCCTGCTAAATCTGTAAACTGGAGCCAATTAGAGCGTACCAGCAGGCGTCAGTGAGGGGGGCGGGGCCGGTGGCGGGATGATGAGGTCACGACCCGAGTCTGTGGGGTCACGCTGATTATCCACCGTGCTGTTCATTAGCGAGTCTGTGTCTGCTGCACACACACACACGCACACACAGCGAGTCATTGAATTAACAAAAGAAGCGTTGAATTCTGGGAAACGGTGACAGATAATACAGAAAATATCATCTACACACGGAATAACTGTGTTTACGTGTTGAAACCGTCACGTTATCGGCCTTTTGGGAATAAACGCTGCTAAAGAAGCTTTTCAGATGAACGGCGAAACGTTTTCAGTCTGACTCATCTTCAACCTGAAAGACATTAACTTCCTGACAGACAAGTAGCGCTGTGCGTCGTTAGCGTTAATAACCTCCTCCAGCACAACTTCCAGCAAAACCAATGACTTCAGGATTAAATGTCAGCAGATCAGCGTTTTAATTGGCTGAGAACCACGTTAAGACGCTCGTTTCTCTACATTTCCACCCAGTCAATCGCTTCTGCCGATTTGACACGGCGACCCGCTGATGCACCTGACCGACGCCGTCTGGAGAAAATTAGCTTGTGCGTTTTCATGCCGTTCTAAGATGCTGAGTTGGCTGTTTGACGTCACCTGTTGTTCTGACGGCGTCCGGCGTCTCCTCTCTTCCGTTCACACAAAAACACACAACGCTGCTAATGAGAGAAACAGCCAGTGGTGTATATACTGGGCTCAAATATGCAAAATCACCGGTATGCTCCTTTAATACTCAGTTACAGTTTTTTAAGTCATATTCAGGCTTTTTTTTTGTCTTGACAGTCGTTAATTTCTTTTTAATTCCAAGTCTGTAAACGTATTCAGCATCCTTAACACAATACGAAGAGGAGGAGGAGGAGGAGGAGGAGGAGGAGGAGGA
>VXCM01006902.1:0-18172 GCA_014773175.1 Lucifuga dentata | reverse complement strand
TTTTTTTTTTTTTTTTTTTTTTTTTTTTTTTTTTTTTTTTTTTTTTTTTTTTTTTTTTTTTTTTTGGAGAAGTCATCTGAGGGCCTGATAGATAGGACCTGCGGGCCGCATTTGGCCTGCGGGCCGCCAGTTGGGGATCCCTACTTTAAATTAATGAAATGAAGCAATATGTGGGTGCAGGACATGCGTGAGTGGAATCATCTCGTGTTGGACGTGTCGGCAACTTGGAATAAATCCTGCTACATGCTGCTGCTGCAGAACTGAAACATCTTCAGGCTGTGGTTTAACTTCCAGAAGATCAACTTTTCTCTCATCGATCCATCCTGAACTCAGAGGCCTCAGTTAGGCTGAATCAGACCTTCCCTGCCACACAGTTTGAGAAACCTGTTGCAGTCCAGCTGTGATGTCACTCACGTGTCCAGCGGATCCACGGCGTTCCCGGCCGCCGCGTATCTGCAGCAGCAGCCGTAATCCTCCAGATCCCGCGGACAAATCCCGGCAGCGCAGCGGAGCCTCAGCGCGAAGCTCAGCAGCGACGGGACGTTATCGAAGACGGCGTGAAGCCACGTGAAGCGAAGGCCGAGACAGTCTGCACGGAAAGAGACAGACGTGATGGAGAGGACAACTAAACGACAACTAAAGGACAAAACAAGTAAACAACTAAAAACAACAACAAAACAAACAGCTGATGAGATCAAACATGCTAAATGGACGGTATGGTCCTTTAACATCCATCTGCTGCGATTTAAAATGCTGTTTGCTGTTTTCAACTAGAAGTTGCATTGATATCCAACTCTTAAAGGAGCATACCGGTGATTTTACACGTTTGAGTCCGTACTACCCACGTACATGTTACATTCTGTTTTGCAAAACAAAAAAATATTTTTGCAAAATCTCCTAATCGTTCAAAATAAAATATTCAGGTGAGACACCTTAAAATGTAATGTAATACGTCCGCTCGATTATATATGGATTATATTGTCTTTTCCTGGGACTATATTCCCTGGCGGAGGCATACATTTTCTTCAGTAGCTCCATATCGGATCAGTAAAAGTAACTTCATCCACAGATTTAACAGACGTTTTGTTCTCTGAAGCTCATTTCAAATCTATAAGATGAATTTTACAGCAAACTGGGAACTGAAACAAATTATAACGTCTGGAAGGTAAAATAAAAAAAGCCTAAAATCATGCAGAGCCTGAACACAGCCAGACAGCAGCAGCGTTGGCCGTTTTGTTTCTCACCCGTCATGGCGGCGGCGTCTGACAGGCAGAACATGGAGCCTGAAAAACAAAAACGATTAATTATCCTCAGAGTGATTAACGACTCCGACCTTTAATATTTTAACACCAATAAACTCTTCACACGTTTTGCCACATTAGTGTGATTACAGAAACGATGAAACGTGGCTGACCTCGTTTTTCACTTTTAGCACTTTGATGTGTGTGTGTGTGTGTGTGTGTAATATACTATATACTTTATATACTGTGTAATAAATAAATATGAATATTACAGTTAACTGTCCCAAATGGCAGAAATGACATAAAAATGTAGCTACAACAAAACAACATTAAAGCTAATAAAGATTCTGATTTATGTCCTTTAACTTCATAAAACTAATTTAACTTTATAAATTTGTGCCAAATTCATGTAGGTTAAGTTAGTAATTTGATGTTTACTAGTTTTTTTTTTATGAGCAATAATGCTAAGTGTGTTTTTTTTGACATTATGAAGTTTATTTGTATTCAGGAAGTTAGCAGCTTTACTTTTACCTTCAAAACTTAAATATATTTATTGATATTTAAGTAAAAGTAATTAAGGAGTCTTTGCAAATTTTACTTAAGAATTTTTTTCTAATGGGTGAATTCTTTTAGTCGAATACTAAGTACTTTATCCATCACTAATAAGTACAGAAGATTCTTAATGAGACAAAAAAAAAAAAAANAAAAAAAAAAAAAAGATTGAATCGTAGTAAAAGATGATCTTTAATGACTTCCTGTTTTGTTTTGTACTTTTATGAAGACATAAAACAGAATTCTCACCTTCTGGAAGAGTAACGAGCAGGAAGATCCAGGTCAGACACATGACTCGTACCTGCGTTCAGGTGGAGAACGTTAATCATCATCAGGTCAAAATTATCAGCTAATCAGTCGATGTTTGTTTTAATTTCTGCAACTAAACTTTATTTAAAAATGACATCAAAGGTAAAATATAATAAACATTCTCATTTTATATGATTTTTAATAAGACGTATGTTGACCTGCTCCACAGCACCCCTAGTGGCCAAAAACTCAAGTGTGCCTTTAAAGGACCACGCCGGTGATTTTGCATGTTTGAACCCAGTAAATACAACCTGCATACATGTTACATCACTGGCCATTTTTCAAAACATACTAGTGGAGCAGTAAACTTTAGAATAGTTTTTCCTACCTTTCTTGTTTCAGTTACACTAAAAAAAATCAACTTGTAGAAACTTGAAATGTGATTGAGATAAGTAATCAATCACAGCAAACACGACTTCTATTAACTTTTTTTGTTTTGAAGAAACTTTATTTTACCTTTCCAACATGGAGGTGCACATGAAAAAAAATATGTCTCCGCCAGGAAATATAGTCCCAGGGGAAAACTGTTTATAGTGCAGTGTATCACCTGAACATATGACTAATTTACTTATTTATTAAGATTAGGGAATTTGGCAAAATAACATGAAAACTAAAATAGTTTTATGGTTAGCAGTAACGTGTGTGCAGGTAGTATTTATTGGGCTTAAACATGGAAAATCACTGGTATAGTCCTTTAACCTGTTACATTAATTGTAGTTACCTATTAAATTTAATGACAAAGATGGAAATGAGCTGAATCACGGCGGAGTGAGACGTCATGATTTAGTTCCTCCTGAATCCGTGTGGCGTTTACTCGTGTTTCCTCCGCAGCGCCATAAATCACCGCTGTCATCACGCCGCTCATTAGCTCACAGACAAATGAGATGGATGACCTTCTCCTCTCTGCCTCGCCATCTTTAACGGCTCCGAGCGGCTCGGCCCACCTGTGGCTCCGCTCGGCTTTGACAAGGTGAACAAGTGGCTGAACGTGTCATTAATGGCGTTCGAGCGCCGAGCGTTTCACCCAGAAGCCATCAGCACTGTGATGTTGCTGCAGCATGTAGGAGGTCAGCTTTAATGTCATTGTAAAGGAGCATACCGCCGGTTATGCATGTTTGAGCCTGCATACATGCTGCGTTACTGACAATTTCCAAAATATAAAACCGTGTTTTAGTTTTCCTGTTGTATTCTCTAATCCTTCAAAATCAAATGTTAAAGTGAATTCCACCTTAAAATTTGATGTTTCACCTTCTAACATTTATGCATGCTTGTTGAAGGCACGGTTGTTTTAATTTCTCATTAAAAGCTGTTTTCTACAGGAACTGTATTTCCTGGCGGAGACATACATTGTTTTGGATCAGTTAAATAAAGTTACGTCTGCAGAAAAAAAAACGCAATAGAATGAACTGAAAGCAATGGCAGTCTGGAAGGTAGGAAAAACAATTCTGAAATTTACCTTACATAACTATAAGCAGGCGAAACATTCAATTTTAAAGGACCATACTACCATTTTGCATGTTTGAGCCTAATATATTCAGTTTTCATACATGTTACGTTACTGACAATCATTTCCCAAAGGATAAAACCGTATTTCAGCTTTCCTGATATTTTGCTAAATCTCTTAATCTTTCAAAATCAAATATTCAAGTGATACACCCACCTTAAAAATCCATGTTTCTCCTGCTAATAGTTACACAGCCTTATGAAGTCACGGTCCTTTAAATTTTTCCATAAACGCAGGTCTTCTTTTGGGACTATATTCCCCGGTGGAGGCATACATTCACTCCACGCTTTTTATTGAGCTTAAACGCTAAAATTACATAACTTCTAAAAAAACCTGAATACACGTCTTGTTGGTGATGATGGATTACCTATCCCAAGAATGTTTACAGTATCAATAAGTTGATTTTAATAGCGTACCAGAATGAATGTGTATGAAAATTGAATATATTAGGCTCAAACATGTAAAATGGGTGGTATGGTCCTTTAAGGTGGGTGTATCACCTGAACATTTGATTTTTGAAGGATGAAGGGATTTTGCAAAATAAGACAAAACTATATTTTCATGTTTTGGAAAATGTTGTCAGCAACATAACACATACGTAAGTTGTATTTATTGGCCTCAGACATGCAAAATCACCAGTATAGTCCTTTAAATTCCAATGTAACAACCCAAATATGACCAGTGAAGCAGTAAAGCTTTAAAATAACAAATTAATAAAATCTTACCTTGTTATTTGCGGCACAGACGCTGAAACGGCTGCCGTTTGTTCAGTCGGCCCAGAAAACACCTTCTCAGTGCTTATATGTCGTCCGATTTCCCTCCAAAACAGCAACACACCCTCAAACTGCTGTTTCAAGTCCTATCTCAGCGTGGGNTGGGGGGGCATTTAGACCCTTTGACCTTATTGGCTATCAGGTGACACCTGAACAGCAGCTTCTCATGCGTCGGTTCTTTAGCCAGGCTGTGGCTGACGTGTAGCTAGCGAGGCTTCAGGTGAGGGAGGTCCAGGTGAGGGGACCTACAGAGGGTCTTTGTCCCGTGCAGGGCCGGGTTCCTGACCCGGGGGCTGACCTGTATTTATCTGATCCTTTAGATCAGTGAGTTCCAGTGAGGCGGTCAGCGAAGCACAGCAGGTTTAATGACGGGCAGGTACGGTGTCAGACAGGTGCAGCAGAATCTGACAACTCACTTCCTGTTTTAACAATACAGACGCTGGCGTTCCATTCAGCAACACTAACTTCAAAGCTTAAAGGACATGCCATCCATTTTGCATGTTTGAGCCTAATATATTCAGTTTTCATACATGTAACGTTGCTGACAATCATTTCCCAAAGCATACTACTGGAACGGTGAATTAAAAATGTTTTTCCTACCTTCCAGACCTCCATTGGTTTCAGTTCATTCTGCTATTAAAATCAACTTGTTGATACTGTAAACGTTCTTGGGATAGGTAATCCATCATCACCAACAAGACGTGTATTCAGGTTTTTTTAGAAGTTATGTAATTTTAGTGTTTAAGCTCAATAAAAAGCGTGGAGTGAATGTATGCCTCCACCGGGGAATATAGTCCCAAAAGAAGACCTGCGTTTATGGAAAAATTTAAAGGACCGTGACTTCATAAGGCTGTGTAACTATTAGCAGGAGAAACATGGATTTTTAAGGTGGGTGTATCACTTGAATATTTGATTTTGAAAGATTAAGAGATTTAGCAAAATATCAGGAAAGCTGAAATACGGTTTTATCCTTTGGGAAATGATTGTCAGTAACGTAACATGTATGAAAACTGAATATATTAGGCTCAAACATGCTAAATGGGTGGCATGGTCCTTTAAGAAATATATTAGCCAGGTGAGAGTTAACATGATCATGTTATCAGGCTAACGCCACGTTAGCATGGTTTATTTATGATAATTAAAAGATGTTTTCAGGTTTTACTTGGAAAAATGTCAGAACTGGACTTGGAACCTCGACTTGGATTCGAGTTACAAACATCCTGAAACTCGACTTTGGCGGCACGAATTATACAAATGAAGTTTTTGTAGTCATATCTGTGTGGTATTTTTGATTAAAGTATTGTTATAGTTTGCAGCATATCAGCAGTACTAATTATTACCCTGTCGTTAAATTTACAGTAAAGGTGTTATTTTCTTGTTTAAGACTCAAAACTCAAAATTTATGACGTGACCTGACTTGTCCTGGTTTGACTTGTGACTTAGCCACGCCCCTTTAACTTGGCAGCATAATTTGATTTAATATGAAAACACGATTCCACACAGCTTTAAGTTTTGGTTTTTCAGTATAATTTACACAAAAATTCATCTAGGACCTACAAAGTACATATGATGATCATTAATGTCATTTATTAATTAATATATTAATATTATTATGTAAAACGGAAAATGAGAAGTAACAGGTATAATATATGCAGTAAGATCATTTTCCAAACCTGGAAACAACCAAAGTCTTTTTCCTCAAAGTTCCAGCTGATCAAACGTCCTATGATAAAGAGGAGCTGTGACGAAGAGGAAGAGGAGTTCTGGTGATGAAGAGGAGCTGCTGTGATGAAGAGGAGTTCTGATGATGAAGAGGAGCTACTGTGATGAAGAGGAGTTCTGATGATGAAGAGGAGCTCGTGACACTCTGCTTCACAGTTTCTTGCACATCTTTGCCAAACATCTCTGTTTCAGACCTGAAATGAGGAGGAGACCAATTAACCAATTAACCAATTAACCAACTAAATCCTTAATTAATTCCTTAAGTACAAGTCTTTATGGGGATCAAACATGCAAAATCACCGGTCTGGTCCTTTAACATGGACGTTTTGCTGCAGCTGAATATGATTAGTTTTTACTGTCAGCTTGTGTTGTACTATCGTTAATATTATGGCTTTATTAGTACTTTAGTATTTCAACTGTACACACAGTACTACTGCTGCTACTGCTACTACAGTACAACTACATGTACTTTGTTTTTACCAATTTCTGCCTCCTTCCTTCCTCTCTCCTTTCCTTCCCTCCTCTCTCCTCTCCTCTTCCTCTCTCCTTTCCTTCCTTCCTCTCTCCTCTCCTTCCTGTCCCCATACCTTTCTTCCTCTCTCCTCTCCTCCTTCCTCTCTCCTTTCTTTCCTTCCTCTCTCCTCTCCTCCTTCCTGTCTCCTTTCCTTTCTTCCTCTTTCCTCTCCTCCTTCCTGTCTCCTTTCCTTTCTTCCTCTTTCCTCTCCTCCTTCCTCTCCTTCATCCTGTCTGTTTCCTTGTCTTCCTCCTTGTCTGTCTTTGTCTTAATTGTTACATAATTATTGATTAAACAGAACAATTTTCTGAGAATAAAATATTAAATTATATTTCATAGATTTTTTTATATTTTATTTTTACTCAAACGAACAAACTACAGGCGTTATAAAGTATGACTTCAGCTTTTTGATTAGAGCTGCAGGAATTGGCGGTTTGTCTCCGTGTGGATGAGAACACGTCAAACACGCTGACAGAGAAATGACTCTGACCTTTGACCTCTTCAGCCCATTAGATCAGGAGCCATTTTTCACCTTCTTCATAGCTGAGAGGATCCACTCTTCTTTTTTTTTTTTTTTTNTTTTTTTTTTTTTTTTACCTGGAGGTTATTTTTATTGTCTTTCATTTTATCGCCTCTAAATGGACTTTTTCCATTTCTTTTTTTAGCCGTGAGGATCCATGTTTTTCTCATAGTTTGTTTTATCTGGAATGGATCGTCACTTTTTTCTTTTTAAACTGAGATTTTTTTTTTTTTTTTNTTTTTTTTTTTTTTTTATTTAATAGCTGGAATGAATTATTGCTGCAGAGATTCTGATGGTCAGACGGATGAAAAGCTGAAAACTTCTCCATCAGAGGAATTCTTCATTTCAAAGCCAAATTTTGTAAATTGTTTGCATTTTTTTTTTTTAAAGGAACATCTTTTCTTATCAGAAAGAAACAGTTTGTAAAATCCCGTTTCAACATTTAAGACCAGGATTAGACTGATTTTAGCATAAACTTGTGTTTTTTATATAACATAAAAAAAAAGCATCGTAAAAGCTCCTAAACAGACCAACAAATAAAAACAGGAACATGGAAATGAAACCACATCTCCTTTCAAACTTTAAACATTCCTGGTTTCACTGGTCTGTTACATGTATGTTCACTTATTGTACAAGTAAAAAAAAAAATCCAACTTTCTCCTGATACAATCTTCACTCCATTATTCCTGTCTGTTTTTGAATGAGTGCTGAAGATCTTTGTAGATTTTAACGTAATTAGAGGATTTTTCTGTGATGTGGACATAAACTTACTTCTGGAGAAGGAGATTCTTCTGACGCGCCGGCAAACCTCAGCGGTGTGTTTTTCATACCAGACGTGACTCTCATCACAGAACCTAGAAGACAAAGTCAAAGACGCTTTACGACGGTTTTCCTTCAGCAGCAGTTTGTGTTTCAGATCTACAGATCGTTTGTTCTGGTCTGAATCAGGAACTAAATTGTTGGTTTTGTTCAGTTTCACACAGACAAACATCCAATCAAACCAAAATCTATCAGCTAAAGTCATGTGACAACACTCTCTCTGCTGATTGGTNTCCAATCAAACCAAAATCTATCAGCTAAAGTCATGTGACAACACTCTCTCTGCTGATTGGTCAGAAACTCCAAACAGGAAGTAGTTTCCATCAAAGTAAATCAAAGTAACAAAGATGAATGTGGATCCTTTCCTGTCATAGCATCATCTGATCCATGAAGAAGAAAACTATGACAGCAGAAGCTGAATCTGATGTAGAGACAACGTGTGGAAAACTTTAAGGGTTTTAAAGGACCATATCACCCATTTTGCATGTGTGAACCTAAATTTTCATACGACAGTCATTTCCCAAAGCATACTACTGGATCGGTGAATTAAAAATGTTTTTCCTACCTTCCAGATGCAGAAGCTCTTGGATTCTGGAAATGTTTGCATAATGAAGAAAGCTGGTTACCTTTTCATCCGTGTGTTGGCGTTGGCATTGGCATTGGCATTGGCGTTGGCGTTGGCGTTGGCGTTGATGGGCCTGCAGAGACACTGGGAGAAGAACTTGCAGAGCTCCAGGAGACACGGCTGCAGTTTGTGGGCGCTGAGCTTGGTGGCGCTGTTGCTGCTGAACGCTGAATTCTCGCTGAACTCTGACCTTCTCCAAGGACAACCTCTCAAAAAGACAGTTTCATTAAAACAAAAAAAGAAAAGTTTACCGCTTAGATGGCCTGAGTCGTGATCCACGTGTGTAGATTTAACGTGTCAGTAAGGGCAAACATCATCATGCAGCCATGTTCATAAACAGCAGCTACACGCCTCATTCTGCTGAAATTTACCAGCAGACTCAAACACATCTTAAAGGACCATACCACCCATTCTGCATGTTTGAGCCTAATGTATTCAGTTTTCATACATGTTACGTTACTGACAATCATTTCTCAAAGCATACTACTGGAATGGAATTAAAAATGAATTAAAAATGTTTTTCCTACTAATAAATATGACGTGAGAATACGTAAAAGTCCTGGAACGTTTGAACAGACACTTTATGGTACTTTGCTGTAAAAACTCCACTTTAATAGAATCCATGTCTGAAAGGAGCTTTTCTCACTGTTATTGGGACAAAATTCATTCATAATGAACACAACCTTTAGACAAAGGTTATAACGGATGAGTTCCTGAAACGTCTCCGTTCTTCTGCGACACGTGAAGAAGAAAACACGGAGACACAGACGTGCGGCTTGTGAGAAAACGAGTGTTTCTCTGCACATTAATGACAGAGCCTGTTTGTTGCCAGGCAGAACTCAGCGGGGAGCAGCAGCATCAGAACACCGCGCTCTTACTGCCACCTAGTGGTCAGTACGGGAAATACAATTAAACCTACACAGCGTCTTTACAGGTGAAAAATAAAATCCTGTGGATGAGAAAAAGGGAATAAACTAAATACAAGCTTCTCTGAGAGCAGTGATTAGGTGCTTTGCTCAAGGGCATCTCAACAGTGGTAATGAGGCTGCTGATTCCCTTCAGATTTCTCCTGCCAGTCCAGGGATTGAACCAGCAACCTTTCAGCCACTCAGAAAACGTCTTATAGAATAAATGAACCTGAGAATGGAGACAGAGCGGACATTTTTTAAATTAATCAATACTTTTTGCAGCAGAAGTCTGCTTCACGTGATGCAGCAACAATTTCTCTTAATTTGTATTCATCTCCCTTAAAATCTGACAGTTTACATACTTAAAATGAAAGTGAAATTTAGCTGAAAAACATCATAACTTCATAATTTTCCATGTATAAATAACAACATCTCAATAATTTCTTATTAATGAAGCCTCCTGTGTTTTTGTGGATCCTGAAGCTTGTATTTCTTATTTTCTGGTGTTTGTGCGTTAAAGGAGCTCGTATCGCTGTTTTTTTTTTGTTTTTTTTTATCCTTTCTTAAAGCGTCTCTGCAGATAAACAGAAAATTCCTCCCTTAGTTTGCTTTTAACCTTTGCAGCTTAAACCCATCAAAGCTTTCATATAAGAGGGGATGTGCCTGGGTTACCATGGCGACTATCTCTGCCTCCTGTAGGGCTCGCTCTCTTTCTCTAAAAGACACACACACACACACACACACACACACACACTTTGCCAGGCTAAAATAATTGAATGTGTGTGTGTTGGCAGCAGAAACGAGGCTGATGTGATTCCAGTTGTTTTCTGAGGTCAGGTCAGCGTCAAACAGCAAGCGTGACCTCGTACCCGTGTTTAACGCTGCATACAGGACGTTATGTGTGTCATGAACACTAATCTACATCTTTAATGGGATTTTTTAATAAAGTAGAGAATGACAGTGTGTAAACGACATCCTTCTGGCTTTGGATTTATTTGCTGCAGAAGTTCTGCTGTCACCTGATCAAGTCTGTGACGATGAAAAAAAGTTCTGAACCAATCCTGATTTTTTTTTTTTTTTTTTTTAGAAGTCTGTTAGGAGAGCGGAGCACGGCCTCAAGGAAAAACTCATAAACTTTTGGTGTGGATCCAGATACCAGACAGATCCGGGATTTAAAAAAATGAATTCTTAATCCTGTAAGATAGAGCTTTGTATAGATAGATAGATAGATAGATAGATAGAAGTATATCTATCTATCTATTTATCTATCTATGTATGTGTATATATATATATATGTCAATTTCTTCAAAAATAATTCATCAATTTCAATTAAAAAAAGAACAAAAATCTGAAAATCTGGCATATTTATCACAGCTAAAACAAACAAGACAACAAGGTGAGAAAACCTAAGGAGTTAATTACCAAACAGACAGATTTAAAGGACCATACCGCTGGTTTTACCTGGCTGTTCTGTCTGCACAGCCTTGCTGGCTGTGGGATGGACGGCTGAAAGTCTTGTGGGGTGAAAGGTAAATGCCGCCGTTGTTTGGGTTGTTGATGACGGCGGGTGTTCTGTGCGTGAAGCTGGCAGGCGTGTGGGCGGCGCCCGCTGGGTGTGACTCCTTGCCGGTCCGTCTGACGGCGTGGTTGGTCTGGTGGCGGTCCGTTGGGTCGTACTTGTCGATCGGGCTTGTGTTCTTGTCGATGTTCTTGTTTCTTCCGTGGTTTGTGTCCTCGCTGTTTGGGGTTGTGTGGTGGTTGTAGCTGGGCTCGGCGGTCTGAAGGAGGTCGAAGGTCGCTGAGTTGATGCGATGGCGGTCGGTGTTTTTGTGGGTGTTTCAAACAAAATTGTAGATGAAACTGATGAATCAAATGCAGGAAACAAGAAACAAACATTTTTTTTTATTGTCTAGAGAACAAGACTCAAGATCAAATTTAAAGGACCATACCGGTGGTTTTGCATCTCCTTGAGCCGAATATATATAACATACATGTTAAACATACATGTTACACTGCTGCCAACCATTTCCTAAAACATACTACTGGTAAATTTCAGAATTGTTTTTCCTACTTTCCAGGCTCTTTGGTTTCAGTTCATTCCAGTTCGCTATAAAAATCAACTGGAAACGTGTTTGAGATGAATAATCCATCACAGCAATCAAACGTCAGCCTTATTTTTTGTCAAAGTTACTTCATTAAATAAAAAATAAAATATAAAACATATAATATAAAACACTTTGATATTCTTTTTTTTTCCTGAGTGAGCAATAAAACCGTTTTTAAAAACGTTGTGATCTTCTTTATCTGATTTTGGATTGAATGCGTGAAGGGGCGGAGCCTCACCGTGTGCGGTGGCGTGCACTCTGCTGCTCAGCGCAGACGTGTGACTCCCGTTTGTGGGCCGTTGGTGCCATTCTGAGTTTAAAACAGACGTTAGAAAGTCAGTTTTAGCTGGAAGTTTAGAGTCTAAAGGGTTAAAAAAAAAAGACGATGACTTTTAAAAAATATTTACTCACCAAAAGGTCCTTTAAAGGACGACGCATTTCCTGTTGGGAAAAGAAAGTAAAACGCAAAATGAAAGAGACAAGAATTCATTTTCTATCAACATAGAACAGCAACATCTTAAAGGACCATGCCAGTAGTTTTGCATATTTGAGTCCACTATAAACAACATTATGCTGTATTACTGCTAACCATTTCCCAAAACATACTAGTGGAGCGTAAGTATTAGAATTGTTTTTCCTACCTTCCAGACTACCATTGGTTTCACTTCATTCCAGTACAGCATAAAAATCAACTTGTAAAGACTTGAAATACACTTAAGATAATTAATCTATCAAAGAGAACACGACGTCTATAACGTGTTTTTTTGTTGTTTTTTTTAACTCAAAGCAGTTTTCTTTAACTGATCAAACACAGAGCTGCACAGAAGAAAATGTACGGTATGTCTCCGCCAGAGAATATATTCTATATATTCTATATAGAGTATAGTAAATACAGTTTTATGTTTTGGCAGTAACATAACATGTATGCAGGTTGTATTTATTGGGCTCAAATGTGCAAAATCACTAGTATGGTCCTTTAAAGGTTTGGCACATACAGTATGTCAACTATCAAAAACATAATAATAATAATTTTTAATCACGTATTTTAAATTTCAGGGTTATTTTACTAACTTTGGAACATTTTATGCTATTTGTTTGTGTTTTCTGTTGTCTGCATCTAAAAACGTTTTCCTCCTAATTATCAAATTACATCATAACTAGTGACGCTGCAGGTTCACAATTAGTGACATGTCACTAAGTCATGTGACTGTTTAAAAAAAAGACCTGTGCATGGGCCCTCTATGATGGTCTGGTTGAAGAGCGGAGAGATGGAGTCGACGTCCCACAGCTCAGGAAGCTCTGTGCCTGAACAAAACACACACACACACACACACACACACACACACACACACACACACGGCCTTCCTGAACCAAACCAAATCACTATTAACTCTGACTAGCTGTCTGACGCTGCTGTAAAATAAAACAAATGCTTCATGTTTTACTGTTAGCATTAGCATTAGCATTAGTACCACTAAGTCACAATAAGCAACAAATCCAAAAATGGTGGAGTATTTTATTTAAAGTGTTGCTTTACGACAGGTTTACGCATGCACGTGTGTGTGTGTGTGTGTTGTTGTTGTTCAGGCTGCAGCGTTACTCACCGGTCTGACCTGCCATCACACAGATGTAGATGCAGTCTGAATGATTCCTGTGACTCACTGAGACAAACACAAACAGCTTTACTGTTATTACTGTCAATCAGACGTGAATTTACACGATGACAACACGTAGGCACACGCAGGATAAAACGTCAGGTTCTTCTCTGCAGAAACACACCTGATAATATGGAGGCAGACTTGAAGAGCTCGTGTAGGAAACTGGTTGAGTTGTTCATCACATCCAGCAGGACGGCTGCAAAGTCTGATTTATTAAAAACAATCACTTTGTTTTCATTAAAGGACCATACCGCCCATTTAGCATGTTTGAGCCTAATATATTCAATTTTCATACATTATATTAGTATACGTTACAATATATATATAGATGTAAAATAAGAGATAATTTAAAATATATGTGCATACACATACACCTGAGGATGAAAATTAGCTCTAAGCTAACTCTGGTACAATACATCAAATGGCAACAGTTATACATGGTCTCATTTAAATAAATAAATAAATAAATAAATAATAAAATTTTAAATTATCCCTCTGTTGTGTTAACCTTTATATGTTCTCATTATATATAATGCATTCTTATTGTCCCTTACTTTTATTAGCTTTTAGACTTTTAGACTCTTCATGTCTCGTATAAATCACTTTGCCTGTTTCTGTATGAAAGGCGCTGTACAGATAACGGTTATTGTTACTAAACGTTATTATAAATCTTTAGATTCTCCTACCTGTTAAATCGTTGGTCTCATTTGTGACACAGTAGCAGAATCTTCTACGAAACATGTGGCTTTCTACACGTTTAACGCCGGAAACTGCAAATCAGATCACAATGGCATTAAAGGACTGTTTAAAACATTTATGAGCCTCCTGGAAGACATTTACAATTTATGCAGCATCTAATGTTTACAGAAAGTACAAGTCAAACAAGGCATGTTCTTAGCATGTTCTTACATGTTATAACATTGGTGTTATCTGGGTCTCATTCAAGCCTAAGAAATTTCCAAAGTGCATCATCAGTTTATGCAAAACACAACTCAGTCAAGTTTGTACAAGTTCCACATCCAAACCACCAGAGGGCGCTACCGGCGTGTTTTACATGGATCCAGAGCTGCTCAGTCATTCAAACATGCAGCAGCTGAGGTTTAACTGAGGAAACAAAGCTGCAACTTTTGGTTTTTACTTCTATCAGAAATGTTACAGGTCATCTTTCACATTTTATTTATTTTTGTGCATTAATTTACAATATTTTCTGCATTAATCTGATCATCTGATCATCACATTCTCTGTTATTAGATTTAAATACTGTGTTTCTGCATTTCTGCATCTGAGNATCATCTGATCATCACATTCTCTGTTATTAGATTTAAATACTGTGTTTCTGCATTTCTGCATCTGAGATTTATATCCAAATCTGAAATAATGTCAGAAACATTTAAGCATTTCTTCTTTGTGTTTTGCTGCTGCAGCTAAAGTTCAAATCTGCCGTCTGATTATGTTTAGCGGATATTTACTGTTGTAGACCAGCAGCGTGAGTTTATGAAGAGCCACGGAACTGTGGGAAGTCACACTCAGCAGGGAGAAAAGCTGGCGGGAGCCTATAAAAACAGGAAGAGACCATGTGAGCAAACTTTTATAGACTAAATTATTCATTTTGTCATAACTAATAATAGATAATTATGGCTTCAATCAATTAATAGACAATCCTGAAACCTACTATTACAACATGCATACTGGATCGACTTTGCATTGTTGGTTTATTGAATAACATTAAGATCTCAAGTGGCCTTCAGCAAGCAGAAACTTAAGATATAAATAGTATTTATGGGAAGTAAAATCTATTTTTTATTAAAACATTAATGCATTTTTAATTAAATATCAGACAAGCAGAGGAGATAAATATGTACATACGCTGAGAACATACCGGTGAATTTGCTTGTTTGAACACATTAAATACAACCTGCATACATGTTACATTACTGCCAACCATTTTCCAGAACATGCTACTGGAGTGGTACATTTTAAAATTGTTTTTCCTCCCTTCCAGGCTGCCATTGTTTTTCATTCCAGTACACTATAAAAAGTCAATTTGTAGAGACTAGAAACATGCTTGAGATAATTAGTATTTATCGGGCCTAAACACACAAAATCACATCCTTTAATTAGGTACTGTAATAACCAGTCATAAACGCTTATTTAATTACTCTGTACATACAGTAATTTATGAATTTATGATTTATTCTGCTGAGCATCTCATCACTGATGAACTACAGTAGCTCAAGATTTTGATCGCTAGCATGTATATGTACTTTATTTCTGCAAAAACAATTAATCTGATCAATAATCTGATCATTAATATGATCATTAATCTGATCTGATTAATCTGATTTTTTCTTATCGAATCCATAAAGACTCATTTTCTTAAATCAAGTGGTAAATCTGCCAGCACAGTGAGATTATTTCAATCTCTTCCCAAGTTTTGTAGAATCATATGTTATTTACTAGATTGTAGTGATGATATTCTGGCCTGATGGTTTTTGCAGCATGCACAGTATTTTTGTTGCACGTGTGTCCACATGTAAGCAGCCGTGCCTGCAGTTTGACCTCGTGTTGAAGAGATGGAACGCCACATATCTGCACTGTGGTTTAATAAGAACATACATGAAAGATATATGGTGCAGAATTGATCTCCAAATGAATGATATTATGACAACGTACCGGATTGACTTGAATTTATTAAAGTATTGACGAGGGGAGTGAGGTCTATGGCGGCTGGATCGATGCTTTCTGCTGGGCCTTCTGGGAAATAAGAGAACACAGTCATGTCAGCAGGAACTTCTTCTGTCCTTATTCTCTATTATGGAATTAAGCAGCAGCAGCAAAATGGAGCTGTGTAATTGCATGATGAACTGTAATGAGAAAAATGTAAGACTTACCCAGAGGAGCAGATATTTAACGAGTAATGACTGTATGGAGCTGAGATTTGCCTTTAGAGAAATATATTTTAGGTATTTTCTGCCTCTGAGGTTTTTCTCTGAATGACCACAGATTTTCTCACGTTGTTTAAATTGTTTTGCACATTCAGAGGGAAACTCATTCTTATGTGTGCATGCGTGCAAAAATTAAAAAAAAAAANTTAAAAAAAAAAAAAAGATAATGCCATAATTCAAATATATGGAAGCCCGTTTCTGCCACTTGAAAAAAAAGAAAAGAGTTCTGAGATTAAAGTCAGAATTCTGATTTTAATCTCAGAACTCTTTTCTTTTTTTTCAAGTGGCAGAAACGGGCTTCCATACAAATAAGTATTTTCTTTATTAAAACAATAAAAACAAACAATGATACTTTTAAATAAAAATGTAGGGCTTTCTAAAAAAAAAAAACAAAAAAAAAAAACTTTGTAAAATGAAAACAGCGATGTCCCTGTGAGGAGCCTGCCTGCTGCCTGTGTGTTGATGCTCTGACATGTCAGAATATTCTTTTTTTCATGTCAGAATATTCTTTTTTTCATGTCAGAATTTTTTTTCATGTCAGAATATTCTTTTTTTTCATGACAGAATATTTTTTTATGTCAGAATATTCTTTTTTTCATGTCAGAATATTCTTTATTTCATGTCAGAATATTCTTTTTTTCATGTCAGAATATTCTTTATTTCATGTCAGAATATTCTTTTTTTCATGTCAGAATATTCTTTTTTTTATGTCAGAATATTCTTTTTTTTTTTCATCTCAGACTATTCTTTTTTTCATGTCTGAATATTCTTTTTTTCATGTCAGAATATTCTTTTTTTTCATGACAGAATATTTTTTTCATGTCAGAATATTTTTTTTTATGTCAGAATTTTTTTTTCATGTCAGAATATTCTTTTTTTATGACAGAATTTTTTTTTCATGTCAGAATATTCTTTTTTATGTCAGAATTTTTTTTTCATGTCAGAATATTTTTTCATGTCAGAATATTATTTTTTTCATGTCACAATATTCTTTTTTTTCATGTCAAAATTTTTTTTTTCATGTCAGAATATTTTTTTTATGACAGAATATTTTTTTTCATGTCAGAATATTCTTTTTTTGTCAGAATTTTTTTTTCATGTCAGAATATTCTTTTTTTTCATGTCTGAGTATTCCTTTTTTTCATGTCAGAATATTTTTTTTCATGTCAAAATATATTTTTTTCATGTCAGAATATTTTTTTTCATGTCAGAATATTCTTTTTTTTCATGTCAGAATATTCTTTTTCTTCATGTCAGAATATTCTTTTTTTTCATGACAGAATATTTTTTTCATGTCAGAATATTCTTTTTTATGTCAGAATTTTTTTTTCATGTCAGAATATTCTTTTTTTCATGTCAGAATATTTTTTTTCATGTCAGAATATTCTTTTTTTATGTCAGAATTTTTTTTTCATGTCAGAATATTCTTTTTTCATGTCAGAATATTATTTTTTTCATGTCAGAATATTCTTTTTTTCATGTCAGACTATTCTTTTTTTTCATGTCAGAATTTTGTTTTTCATGTCAGAATATTCTTTTTTTTTTTGTCAGAATTTTTTTTTCATGTCAGAATATTCTTTTTTTTCATGTCTGAATATTCTTTTTTTTCATGTCAGAATATTTTTTTTCATGTCAGAATATTTTTTTTTCATGTCAGAATATTTTTTTTCATGTCAGAATATTCTTTTTTTTCATGTCAGAATATTCTTTTTCTTCATGTCAGAATATTCTTTTTTTATGACAGAATTTTTTTTCATGTCAGAATATTCTTTTTTTATGACAGAATTTTTTTTTCATGTCAGAATATTCTTTTTTATGTCAGAATTTTTTTTTCATGTCAGAATATTTTTTCATGTCAGAATATTATTTTTTTCATGTCACAATATTCTTTTTTTTCATGTCAGAATTTTGTTTTTCATGTCAGAATATTTTTTTTATGACAGAATATTTTTTTTCATGTCAGAATATTCTTTTTTT
>VXCM01006899.1:0-24505 GCA_014773175.1 Lucifuga dentata | reverse complement strand
TTTTTTTTTTTTTTTTTTTTTTTTTTCCTTTGGTGCCCACACACACACACACACATACATATACAGCAGCACATAGCATACACACATACAGCAACACTAGCAAGAAGGTAAACTACTACCTACCTACCTATTACCTATTAATAAGATAAGCATATTCGCATTTTGTTGGGTTTAGAGATTAATATAATGCAAAAATAACTTTACAGATGCACTAAGGACACTTTTGTCAACTGCTGGTACAACTGCTAAAGTGGGAGAACCATCTCCACAATCAAACCTTACAAGTAAGCTTTTATTACACCACACTGCATCTTTGTGCTTATAAGAGCTGTTATTTTGCATCATTGTTTTTCACATTGTGATTTGCACCTAGTTATTCTGTAGTGCTTCCTTGTGGCAAAAATACACAATAATGTAGAGTCCTAACAAAGCATTGTTGACAATAAGATTTAACACTGAGTGCAATGTGTTATAAGTTAAGACTGAAACTGCCTTTTTTTCCCTCTATACATGTGTTTTGGGGAATGAGGGTGAAGGGGCGCCAATAGATATCTTACCTAGGGCGCCAAAGTGGTCAGAAATGACCCTGCCCCTTGGGGACTCCATATCAATCAATTCAATCAGTGAAATTTGGCAATAGTTTGAGCCATTTGGTTGTATTATGTAAAACATTGCAATTCAATCAGTGAAATTTGGCAATAGTTTGAGCCGTTTGGTTGTATCATGTAAAACATTGCAAAATGCTCCACATGAAACTCCAAATTATTATAAGATATTACTAAAGGATATGATGCATTCAGGTTCATGTGTGATGAGCATTTACCATGTTTTCATATTTGTTTCCTTTTGAACTGTCCTTGCAGTCTAAATGTATTGATTAGATTACCAAACTAGTTAAATAAAATGACAGATTAATCAATAATTCATTAGTAACAGCACTAAATAACAATGCAAGTTACTTTACAACTTCCATGCAGTGCTGTACAAAATATAATCTTGTATTCACACACAAAAAAATAAATAAATAAATAAATAAAACAATGTCCTGTCAATCGAATATAGTTACCAACTTAAAGCTGCACTGTAACTTTCCTCACATTCACACAGAGACAATGGAGCTTCCAACGTAACATCTGTGAATGATTTTTAGCTGTTTATTTTTTTTATTTTTTTGCTTTTGATCTGCAGTGAAGGTGTAAAGAACACCCATATTTTGATAAACTTTATTATTTGCAGAAGTGATTAATCCTTTAAGAAGATTATCATATACATACAGGAAAAACACGATAAACCTGACCACCATTATATACCTCACGAAAGTTTACAGTGTTCAGTGACAAGGGAGCACAAAGCAAAAAAATATTGAAAGTTACCTTTTAACTGTTATCTGAGTTGGAAATATGGTTTGCTGCTTTTTAGGTAGAAAGCCTATCTTGAAAGAGCCTTAACCCAATGTCAATAATACTATAAGATAAAAATTCATAAATAAAAGGGCTAATTTTAAACAATAAATATGAGAGATTTAGAAACTCCCTTTAGATTCACCTTGAATTGCTCTGCAGTGGGGGTGTTTTGCTTGCAGATGTCTTCGTGCTGGTCAGTGTTCAGCTTTATAACAGCAGGGTTTTAGCTTAATTTTAGGTTTAGTTGTGCAGGTTTAAGGTCAGAGAGACTTTTCAGATGCAGAAAATATGCAAGAGACAATGTGTCAATATAATTATCAATATAATAATCTTGCCCTGACATTTAAGTATTTACAGTAAAAGTCTCACCCATTTGCCTGCTTCAGAAACTGATTCTACATGTTTATTTTTTTTAATCACAATAAATAAGTGAAAATTAACTTTTTAAAGTTGACTCACCACTGTTGCTTCATTCAGTTCAGTAGCTTCAGGTGGAGAGAGGAATGTGCTGACAGTCTTCACTCCTGGGCAGCTGCTCAGGAGGCTGATTTGTAACTGTTCTATATATACAAAACAGGGTTGGAAAGCATATACGCCACTTCCCATGCAAAGTTTGGGATTTATAAAAACAAACTTGATGGGAGAATTTGCGCACCTCTACGCAGTGCTTGAAGTGGACAAATAGAGGTGCCTTTACTCCAGAGGTGGGTAGTAACGCGTTCCATTTACTCTGTTACATTTACTAAAGTAACTTTTTTCACAAAATTGTACCTTACTGAGTAGTTTTATTGCAGGATACTTTTAACTCATACTTGAGTATATTTATGAAGAAAAAATATACTTTTACTCCGTTATATTTGGTCGCACTCTGCATTACTTTTTTATTATCTGCGAGACATCGCTCTTATGTACGACAGTGTATTAGGTCCATATAAGATGGGGAGAAAAAAAACTATTAAAAAAAAAAACAAAAAAACAAAGGGACAATATTTCGAGTTTTTAAACTCACAAATTTGCTAGTTTTAAAACTAGAAAAAAAGGTTGTATACTTGTCCATATGCTGTAGCTATGTTTTAAAAGTCCGTATGCTTATGATAATTCCATGATCCTTATGCCTATGATAATTCGATGATTTTGCGCTAAAAGCACAATTACTTTATTGCTAAATCCGATGGAAAAGTATAAGGTTCCAATTCCCCCTTATTATTTTTCTGAGTTTTAAAACAAAATTTGCCAGTTTTTAAAATAGCAAATTTGCAATTTTTAAACTCAGAACAATAATAAGGGGGAATCGGAACCACCTTATGTTGTGACTATGCCTGCAGTAATGACCTTATTAACTTATACTTATTAACTTTAGAGTTTTTAAAACTCAGAAAAATAAGGAGTAATGGGGAATTGGAATTAACAGCCGCACATTGTGACTATGCCTTCACATGACCTTGAATATATCAAAATATCTCAAAACCCGCTGATATTCTGTCTCCCACTCAGATCTATATCTTGATTACTTCTTACTTTTCAGGGGCACACTTGCAGACGTCGTGAAGATATAAAAAACAGCGAGGCACTTCATTGCCCAAGGCGATCACTGACCCTGACGTAACGTGCACTCTCACACAGCAGCGCGCAGAGGTTGAGGGCTCCATCCAGCCAGTGTTGTGCCGAAAATTGCATCCCTGCCGAGAAATGCATCCCCTCTCGCGGGAGCACGCACAGCAATAGCGAAGCTTTCTATAAACTTTTAATGGATATGCCAACAATTTATGAACATATAATGATCGACTGGCAAGCCAGAAACAGAATTTCTACCTGCAAATGTTCGCCAAATTTCCAAAATGTCTTTAAAAACTCCCACATTAGTGGATTTAGCCCAGTCTTTCAGAGTTGTCTATCGACGTATGCAGTTACACCAAACGCTGTAAAATGCAGATTGCTATCACTAGAGTGAGTAGAAATGTCATTTTAAATAGTGAATCAATGAACAGATTAATCATTTTTTAATTTAATTTGTTGGATTGAACATTTGATAACTTAATGTTATGGCCATGACAGTCTAACAATGTTGGCGTTGCTGATGCGCAATAAATTATGTAAACAGATACGGAATTCCTACAACATAAACACAAAATGAAACATATACTATGTAATCCACATGACTATTATTTCTTGAACTCTCCTCTTCTTTCACTCTTATGGAAGAGTGATTAAGGAACTCCTTGCAGCAGTGTAATAATAATATAATACCTGTGTGTCTATTCAGCACTCCACTCAGACAAATACGCCATGGGCAACCCCACATAGGAAGAGACACGCCCACAGGAGAGGAGAGACACACCTTCTTCAGCAGAGGCACACCCATATTGGCCCACATTTAGAGGGACACACCCCGAAGAGATGAGAGACAATGGACAGACACACTTACATATATATATATATATATATACATACATACATAGGTATATGTAAGAAGAGACACTCCCACATCAGGAGAGACATGCCCAACTCACATCATAAATGCCTGCTGTAGCTACAGTATTTCTTCAAGGCTTTGTTCACAGGAGATTCAATCGCAAGTTCAGTTAATGGAAGTTGAGATTGAAAATTAACTACTTTGATCTGTTACCACAAGTTAACTTTTGCTTTTTCTGAATAAATTAATGAAATGGAGATTAAACTAGTTATAATTATGAGTTGAAGTGATTAAGCCTATAACTGTGTCAACACATCTCATTAAAATTAAGTTTGCAATTCCAAAAGTGTAACAAAAATGAATGAATTAGAATTTTTTACTCTGCAGCTAATTACTTGTTTAAGTTATGGCTAAAGCTGCACTTAAGTATTTTTCAGAGTGTACATTATTACTCATTATGGTACATCTATGAAAAACATACTTTTTAAAGTTCAGTGGATTCCAATACTTAAGCCTAAGTACTAAGAGCCCGAATGTGTCATTCCACATAAGAGTTTTTCATAAGGGCTGTAATGACAAAAGTACAATTTAATGTCCTAAAAAAGTTGAATTGTGGCATGTTCAAGAACAAGCTGAGTTTTAATTGCGTAAAATCAATTCTGAATGTGACAGTAACCTTTTTTGGGATGCAGGTTCTGTAGATGTGTTTCGTATAATGGGTTTGAGAAGGATTTTTGTCTGAAACCATGGATTTGATATGCAGATTTGTTTTACTCCAGACAAGAGGCAATAATTAGACACCTTACATAGTAACATACAAAGAAAGATGTCCATCTGTAAAACCTTCTGCACCCTGTGTCTCATTTTCATAATCTTGGCCATCATTATCACTGATAATAATACCATAAATACTCATTTAAAGGAGTCTTCTCTCATTTCTGTCTCTGATTTTACAGAGACAGAATGAAGTTCTGCTGTCACACCCACTTGGGATTCCCTTTACACTGCATTTAGCAAAGTGTAACCTTCCACACACTGCCACAGTGGGACAGTAAAAACTCCTTAAACACACCTACTCATGCCACACAGCATTACTAAGTGGCTGTTATACCTGCTTTGGCACAAATATGCCAGGTGGCAGGGTAGGAGGAAACTATTTCACCTGTCTGCCTCCAGGTGGCCTCAAAACAACTTAACCTTATTGCTTGGTAAGTGTACAATATGAGAGGCAGGAAGATTAAAACACTTAAACACACATTACTGTGAAAGAACACCAAACGATTTGACAATCCAAGAGAGAACAAAGTATGTTTAAAAGCCAGAGTAAATAAGAAATACTTAACCCACAATTACTGTTCTTTCAGTAGACTAGGTAGTTTTACACAGCTATAACAGGAAACTGATAAACCCTCACTGCTAAACATGGGAAACCACAGTGTCAGCTGTTTCTCTTTCCCTGTAGTGTTATGAAGTTATGTTTACTCAAAACTTCATCTGAACTTCATCACGAAGCAAAGATGTTTGTTTAAAGTCAACATTCACTATAATATATCAGCATTAAAGTTTCACTATTAATTTTCATTTATTTTCGTTTGACCTGCTCTTGCATTGTCTTTCTTCAAGCACCACCTTATGGACAGATTTTCCAGTTTTAGGTTAGACTTGCTGATTAGACTTAATGTGACATAACATCACTAGTTTCCACTGCAAATCAAGCTACTGCAGAATCCCAAAACACATTTGAGAAATGTGTGACACAAATGGGGATTCCCACTGGGGTTTCTAAAACCATCAAACACCAATGTAAGAAAATAGAAAACTTCAGTATGTTGCTCATTTATCTACCACTTTCATATTATGTAATAACAATGGGGTCATTAAAACAAAAAGGTTTATACTCTTGGGACAATGAAAGTTGCTCCGTGAATTTCATAAAAATCTCAGTTATATCATGAGACATCTTATCTGAAAAGTTAGCATTTCAACCTTAGGGTGATGCTGGAGGAAGTCTCATAGACTACCAAATGTAAAAGGCTCACCCTCTGGGGAGCATGAATGTGTTCAGTAAGTTTCATGGCAATCTGTCCATTAGATTTTCTTCTGTATATGTGCAAATTTTGGACTGATATCAGTACAATAGGAAAAGTCGGGGAATCAGTAAAAACAATAAAATCATCCTATGGGGATCATAAATAATTCTAAAAAAATTCACATTAGTCTAGTTGTTGAAATACCATCCTCTGGATAGATTAACTGACCAACATTACTGTGTTACTGTGATAAGGCAACAAAATTTGAATGAATGTATTGGAAATTCTATATGAGGTTTTCTTTTTACTACTTATATTCTTTGTTATCAAAACACTGGCATTGGACGCTCCAACAAATAAAGTGAAAACTAAAGTCGTATCAATTGAGTCAGTGGGGTGAATACAGTTTTACACAGATGATGAGGAAGTGTTGATAGCGTCACTCTGCTTGTCTGAAGCAGGAAATCACAATCATCACTTCCTGCTCACACAAAGCATATATACAGAAGTTAAAGAAGGAAGACCTGGTTTACAAGAACCGATGATCGAGATGAGAATTGACATACAAATGTAAAGGTAACGTTCTACTAATGTTTTCAGCTGATGTTAGATCTCTGATTTACAAATAAACAGCTGTTTTTACATATTAAAGGTATGTTGTCAAGAATATGAATGCTTTGAGTTACTGTCTTACTGTCTATATTGTGTTCAGCTACTAATGTCTGAATGAAAAAGTGAATGTTTTAAAACAATGTTTCCCATATTTCATAAGAAAAAGCTGAATCCTTTAATAATAATGACAGTGATGTCTTATATCATTCATGCTAATAAACTTGAAATGTTCTAAGTAAAAATAATAGAATTATTTATTGGAGTCACAGAATTATCTTTTCTATAAATTATTATTCATCTGCTACATCTGTTTGATGGTTTTAGAAACCCCAGTGGGAATTCCCATTTGTGTCACACATTTCTCATATGTGTTTTGGGGTTCTGCAGTAGCTTGATTTGCAGTGGAAACTAGTGATGTTATGTCACATTAAGTCTAATCAGCAAGTCTAACCTGCTGTCTGTGTCCTCAGAATGGATCTCAGTGAGGAAGAGTCAGCCCCTCTGATGAACAGGGACAGGGGAGGCAGCCAGAGGTCCAGTTCTAGTAGTGGTCCATGTTTACAAGTACACCTCTACTTCTTTCCTGCCACAAAGAATGAAACAACTATATACATAACCTCTGGCCAAATTTCTGCTGAAAATGTTTGCATCCAAGCAGCCAAAAAATGTGGTAAGCTTTCAGTTTTTTAAATGAAAATGAAATGAAAAGGTCAAGGTTAAAGGGAAAATACATCATGATTGAAAGCATTATTTTTACTTTTCATTCACAACAAAGAAGATTTTATCATTTCTTCTTTCTACAGGAATCTTACCAGTGTACCAAAGTCTGTTTGCTTTGGCATCTGCCGATCTTTCATTTTGGTATCCTCCATCTCACATGTTCAGCACAGATGAAAACATTCAAGTCCACTTCAGAGTCAGGTTAGTGAAAAAAAAAAAAAAAAAAAANAAAAAAAAAAAAAAAAAAAATCATATTCATTCATTAATTCCTCAGACTACCACTACATACACAACACAATGTCAACATATTCTTAAGGAATGGGACATAACTGATTTGGATTTAGACCATCATATCAAGAAGGATACAGCTAAACAGCTAAACTTCTTATAGTAGAAAAGCAACAGACATGCTTGTAAAGTCTACATATTAAAGGACCATACCATCCATTTTGCACATTTGAGCCTAATATATTCAATTTTCATACACGTAAGGTTACTGACAATCATTTCCCAAAGCATACAACTGGAACAGTGAGTTAAAAAAAAAAAAATTCCTACCTTCCAGACTGCCACTCGTTTCAGTTCATTCTGGTATGCTATTAAAATCAACTTGTTGATTTTAATAGCATAGCATAATAATAGCATAATAATGATTTTAATAGCATTTTAATAGCAACATTTAATAGCAATACAGTTTAATCCTTTGGGAAATGATTGTCAGTAACCTTATGTGTATGAAAATTAAATATATTAGGCTCAAACATGCANGGAAATGATTGTCAGTAACCTTATGTGTATGAAAATTAAATATATTAGGCTCAAACATGCAAAATGGTGGTATGGTCCTTTAAAGATTCATTTTCATATTTGGTAATGAGTGTAAAAGTACTACTAGTGACCTGAAGAGGCAATGCTACATTTTTCAAACAACCAACTCAAAGCAAAGCAAAACAGATGACTGACAGATGGACGGATGGACGGACAGATAGATAGATGGATGATAAGGAGTAATGATTTGTTCTTGTGTGAAGGTTTTTCTTTGGAAACTGGTTTGGACAAGGTCCAAGAACATCGTACCGCTACAGTCTAACCAGAGACACAATCAGTCCAGTACTCAACTACTGTGTCATTGATTATCTCTTTGCACAGGTAAAGTACCAATATATCCACAACGTATGATTCACTGATGAACTGAGATGGATCATTTTGAACTAATTTAATAATGCAAACTGGGTCACATAGGGGTCTTTTAAGATGATTTTGAATCCCAGTAAGACAAATTCTTGCAGTTCTATGAGGTTCTTTGATGGGATTCACAAAATTAGAGAAATTTCATCACTGAAAATTTAGTCAACAATATTGATCAATTTTTTCCAAGTTAAATTTGAGACTTTAGCATTAGAAATATACTGCATTGCTTTACAACACAAAGGGAGATGGTTTAAGGCACAAAGACATAGTCAGCTTCTCTAAAGGAAATGAAGGTAAAGCTCACAGAGAGAGTTTCTGTCAGATGAAGATATTTTTCAATCTCTTTCCTTTTCATAGTTGCGTAATGATTTTGTAGCCAGCGAGGCTGGTGTTTCTCCACCTTTGAGTGCCCAGGAGGAATGTCTTGGTCTTGCGGTTCTGGACTTATGGAGAATGGCTAAAGAACGTCACCAGAGTGTCAGGGAGCTCTGCAAGACTGTCAGGTATATAGAACCTGGATGACATTAGGTGTTTCACTGCCATATGAGCCAGTAAATGTTAGTGTATGGATTTAAGTTTAGTGTGCAGGGTATTAGTATTTCAGAAATTGTAAAGCATTCNCCCCCCCCAAAAAAGAATAAATAATAGTCACCATTTACTGTATTATAACTAAAATATAGAGGGTCTCATCAGTTAAATTGTGCTCATTTTGACAACCAGAAAGTTTGTAAAATTAGATTTTTCATTTTCAAAAATGCATTTGTAATAAATGTTTATTCTTGGACAAAAGTATTCATTTGTTCTAGTTTGAAGTCAGTACACAAAATCATATTCTCATCCTCCCAGCTACAAGTCATGCCTTCCGAAGACACATCGCCATGACATCCAGAAGCGAAACCGCCTGGACCGCTACCGAATCAGAAATACCCTGAAGTGTTTTTTAAAGAAACTGGGTGGCTGCTCAGTGGATGAGAGCAGCCTGAAACTTAAGTACCTGATTGAGCTGACTGCCATCGAGCCTTCACTGGGAAGTGAAACTTTCCAAGTGAATGATTTGGCTTCCCAGACAACCAACAAGTCAATTTTCAGTGTTGTGCGGGTCTCTGGAGATTCAGGAATCCAGACCAGTGGAGGTTCTCATCCTGATGATGCCTTGGTAAGACCAGTTGAAAGTTTATGGTAAATTTGGGCAGGAGTCACTTTGATTTTGTGAAAGGTGCAGTATGACATCTAGTGGTCATTAGCAGCACTTTTGTCCCTTACTGCTTCCCATGCTGTGTAGAATTTTAGGAAATGCCCCCAGGCCTGTAGGAGGTAGCTGGCCAAATGTGGGTCATTTCCCTACCTGAGCCAGTGCCAGACCTTTAGGAGGTAGTCAGATTATGAGGTACTGAGGTATAAGATTATAAATCTTAAATTCTGTAGAGACCCAGTCATTGCTTTCATCCTGCCTGCATGGACCAGACATGAGGCCAAAAAACAAGAATTTGATTCTTTTAACTGGTGAGGAAGGAAGACAACATTTGCTAAATGTAAACCACAGACTGTGAGGCTATAGACGCACTGAATATAAACATAATTTCATTATAATGTGTTTTTCTTCTTTACTATTGTTTGCTTAAGAGCCAGAACATCCCAGCGACGTTAGAATGTGGCCTAAGGCACATCTAATCCCCATTCTGTAAAAAAGGAGGGAGGGGTAGGAGACTGAAAAATAAACTTATATATATATATATATATATATATAAATTTATTTTTCAGTATCAGTTCGCTGGGATGTTGGGATGTTGCTGGGATATATATATATATATAAATAAAATAATATTAAGATATAAGATAATTACTGGTTAGGAAGTAATTAACCAATCAGTTCAATCATAAGAACACATTAAGAAAAAAATTAATCTTGAGAAAAAATTCTTTTTTTTCTTAATGTTTTCTGATGAGGATTAATGTATAGTTCATTGAAAGAATTGTAAGTTTTAGTGCCTTGCTTTTATGTTGTTTTCCTCTTTACCTATATTCTCTTCCTTCTGTTAATGTTGCTTCTTTTTCAGCTCTAGTGATTGATCATCCTGCCAATTTGGCTTATGCTGAAATTAATGTTGCTGTGTAAGCTTCACTTGCAGGGAATGTTGTTTCAGACTTTTCAGACCTCTCAGATATGTCAACATGCAGATCATAGCACTACATCCTCCAGGCGTGTTATCTCAGTACCTGCATTCAGAGAAGTCCACATATGGAATAATCCAACTGTCAGAAATCCACAGATATTGTTCTTTTTTTTAGGAGTGGCAGACTTTCTGTGATTTCCAAGAAATTATTGACATCAGCATAAAGAGGGCATGCCATGAGCAGGTTCCCCAAGAGGGCAGGATGGTGACAGTTACCCGCAAAGATGACAGATGCCTGGTGAGGCACATGTTGCATTTAAAACGCTTGAAATAATGCATTAAGTGTAGTTTTTGATGTTTTATGGTTTGACATTCATGTAAACATTTTTTCGCACTACAGGAAGCTAAGTTCCAGAGTCTTAAAGAAGCTCTTTCCTTTGTGTCGCTTGTTGATGGTTACTTCAGACTGACCACAGACTCCAGCCACTACTTCTGTCAAGATATCGCCCCACCAAGTCTTCTAGAGGGCATCAAAAACCATTGTCATGGCCCAATCATGTGAGCCACATTGACGAAGAATCCAAATTACACAACGGTTCACATTGACCTGTTTTAGAGACTAATTCTTTTCAAACTTTTTTGATCAGATCAGAGTTTGCAGTCAACAAGCTGAAAAAGTCAGGATTCAAAGGCGGCTCATTTCTTGTCCGCCAGAGTCCAAAGAACTATGACAACTTCTTCCTCACTGTCTGTGTTCAGGTAAATAATCAGCTGCTTATTCAGACAGCAAAAAAAAAAAAAAAAAAAAAAAAAACACAACAAAAGATAAAGAAACTACTTCAACATCTGAAAGCTCAGGATTGTTTTTATGTACTCCCGATGACACAAATACTAAAGGTCCAGTATGATATTCCAAGTGCATGATTCCTTGTTTAATATAAAATATTGCTGCATTCAATTACTGCTGTATTAAAAGATGATTGCATTATTTGAATTCCACAGACCACACTTGGACTTGATTATAAAGACTGTCTTATCATTAAGAATGAGAACTACAGTCTCCCTGGTGTTCAGAAGTCATTTCCTAGCTTGAGAGAACTCACCAAGTTTTACCAACACAACAAACTGCTCCTCGCTGAAGTTCCTGTCAAGCTGTCCACCTGCTGTCCACCTCGACCAAAAGGTAAGTTTCCCCAAAACAATGTAATTCATAACCTTGCTATAGTTTAGGATTAATTTAAAACACTTCTATTAGAAAAACTACCAAAAATAGAGATCTGAAGTGGCAAAATGGTCTGATTTTACTTCGACTAAATTTGATATGAAAAGGTGAAACTACTGTTATTTGATCAAATAGTAAATAATGTATCTCAGTTCATAGTTCAAAGTCATGTTTTCATTCAGTTGTGTAGACTCCAGTCACATGACTTTCATTCATCTTGGACTCGAGTCACAAATTTGCTGACTTGAGACTCGATTTGACATAAGGTTTTCAACTCCACTTTGACTTTGACAGCAGTGACTTGTCACTTAAGTTGGACTTGAGCCTTTTGACTTGGAAAAACTTGACACCTTCTCCAAGCCAAAGATTATAAACTATAAAAATAAAAGCATGCAGTGAGCTCTTCATTTCCCAGATCCATGTTCAGCCAATTAGACAGCCAATCAAGTTGTATGCAACACTGACAGAGCCAAAACAACAGTAGAACCAACAGCCATCAACTTATTTATCTAGAAAGCAATAAATGCAATCCATGAAGCATCAATGATTTGTGTAAATGAACCGTGTAATCAAATATTACTCTGGCATAGCACTTGCCTGTCTTGACCTGGGATTTGACCTGAGACTTGCGCATCAAGACATTAGACTTACTCTTGACTCACAAAACAATGACTTGATCCCACCTTTGGTTTTATTCAACCCATGAAGTTTGCTTAAGTATGATGTTTTTAGTTGTTCTATTGGCCGAACTGAGATGTCAGCCATCATATTTGGAGCCTGTTTTGTTTTTGATCTATTTATGATTTCTAACAGTGAATGTTTTGCCTGCAGAGCTCACAAATCTGATCATCATACGCAGCAGCAGCTCGGTAGAAGCTCAGGGGTCGCCCACCCCTGAAAGGAACAAATTCAATAATATTCAGTTCCACATGATCAAATATGAAGACCTGAAATGGGTGAGTATAAACATGTAACTCCCACTACTACTACTACTACTACTACTACTGCTGCTGCTGCTGCTGCTGCTGCTGCTACTACTACTACTANACTACTACTACTACTACTACTACTACTGCTGCTGCTGCTGCTGCTGCTGCTGCTACTACTACTACTACTAATAAAAGTACCACTGCTAGTATTTTTATTATTATTTTCATCCTACTGCACTGTATGCACTGTAGTAGTGCACTTTATTCAAGCTAATTTAGAGTTGAAATCCTTTTTACATGTAGAGTTTTGATGATTTTATTTGTAAGGATGAAAGTCTCGGACAGGGATCCTTCACTCGAGTTTTCAAAGGCTACAAGACGGATATTCGTGACGGGAAGGAACACTCGACCGAAGTCCTACTGAAAGAGCTTGATGTCAAGAACTGCTGGGAGGTTTGTTCTCCCAAACATAAAAGCTGTAACAAGATAGTATGTAAAAAGTTTCATGCTGCAAAGTATATTTTACTGCAGTTCATACAGTAACAAATGGTCTATCTGTGCTTTTTTTCCCCATTCTCTCAGTCATTCTTTGAAGCTGCCAGTTTTATGAGTCAGATTTCACACAAACACCTCCTCCTGGTCTATGGTGTGAGCATTCATGGAGCAAAAAGTAAGTTGACTACAAATTACAGACTCTTCTTAAATGTCCCATCATCATCCCAACATGTTTTTTTTCAATATTTCTGCAAGTATAATTTAAATATTGTGGTAAATTTTAAACATCCTCTTTTAACACAGTACCAGTAAAGGCAAAAATTACATTTTTGGGTGAATGTGGCTCAGTTGCAGTATGTTCGTTTATACATGAATATATGAATAACTTCTTCATACTGAGCATATGAAAACCCATTTGAAGAGGAGCTATATGAACAAGCCTCTGTGTTCTGTACAGACATCATGGTGCAGGAGTTCGTCAAGTATGGGGCACTTGACCTTTACTTGAAGAGAGGCAGATCTGTGTCAGTGAGCTGGAAACTTGACATAGCCAAACAACTTGCGTCTGCACTCAACTTTTTGGTAAGATGAACTTTTTGATGAGAATTATCTGATGAAGCCAGCTTGGGTGCTGGTTTGAAAACGTGTCAAGGTTGACCGATGCAGTGGACTGTAAATGATCAAACGATCTCTTTAACGTGACATTCTTGCAGGAAGAGAAGAACATTGTCCATGGAAATATCTGTGCCAAAAACCTCCTGCTAGCCAGAGAAGGTGACCTATCGCAGGGCAGCTCTCCCTTTATCAAGCTGAGTGACCCAGGAATCAGTGTGGCCATGATGGGCAGGGAAGGTAAAGTAAATATTACTGTTACATGAAGTTACTAATCTCCCTGTAGTCATATTTATACCATCATACAGTGCATTAACATACAGTACATAAAATCATGCTACAAAAACAGAAATGCTTGAAAAAGCTTTTTGTACTGTAGCTACACATCTTCTCAATAACAGATAAGCAGCCAGTAGGTAAAGAAGCAATACATGTCCACCTAATGTGTTCATCTACACTACTAAGTATTACTTCCGCAAAATACTACATTCCTTATTTACTTGCTCAGGCTCAGAACTAATCAATCAGCCCTTGTACCTGCATTTATCTGTGTGTGTGTGTGTGTGTGTGTGTGTGTGTGTGTGTGTTTGCATGCGTGCGTGCATGTGTGTGTGTTCAGTTGTCCTGGACAGGATCCCCTGGGTGGCCCCTGAAGTGCTGAAGACCCCTGACAGACTGACTCTGGAGTGTGATAAGTGGAGCTTTGGTGCCACAGTGTGGGAAATCTTCAGCAATGGGAATGTTCCTATGCAGGGGTGGAACCTGGAGCAGGTATGCTGCCATTTACTACAAAATAAGGACAAACTAAACCCCGAGTGCAGTTTACTGATGTGTGCTGTGGATGTGTTTGTGCAGAAGCAACGGTTTTATGAGAACCTCCAGCAGCTTCCTCCGTCCCAGTGGACAGAGCTGGCTGATCTGATCAGCCAGTGTATGGAATACCAGGCAGCCTTCAGACCATCCAGTCGTAGCATTATCCGTCAGCTCAACAGTTTGATCACTTCAGGTAATTATATCTTTAATGATGAATGTGACTAGTAAAAATAACCTATCTATCAAGAATCAAGTTCAGTTTAATGCAGCCTTTTTCAAATAAAGTCATTTTTAAATTGATATTGGGTCATCAAACTGAAACCAAATCCTTTATCAATGAGTTTTTTTCTGTTTTTTTGCAGACTATGTGATCCTGCATGCCGCTGAACCTGTTGCACAGAAAGACAGCTTCTGGAGAACCAGCAGCTATGCACAACAGGAGCAGACAGTGTTTGAGGAGAGACACCTGCGCTACATCTGCACACTGGGGAAGGTGAGTCTGAAGACGCACCACAAAAAATAAAACAGGGCTGACCATTATGCAATCAAATATGTGGCCCCTACACACAATACTGCCCTCGTGGGTCATTAAAGAAAAAAAAAGATTCCAAGAATAATGGAATCACTCCTTTAACACTTTTTTGTTCAACACATTGTGTGCATTCATTAAGTCCGTGACTGCCACCATCTGTCCATATGTATTACCACTATCAGCAATCCACAGAGGTAGCCCTTAATGCACAGCATGCATGTGAATAATAATGCATGTGCTTGTAGGAAAAAAAAAAAAACAATATGGGGACCTGCTCAACAAAGTATTGCTCTTCAGTACCACTAGTTTGCCACAAATTACATAGTGCACTTTCAACCTTTGGAAAATCTGATCAGCTGGTCTGAGTTAATGTGCATGATCACTGAATGCATGTGATGTTCAGACCTGTGACTAAAGAAATCTGTGCTTCATGGGGAATAAGAAGAAAAGACATTATCACAAGTAAAACATGAGGTAAACTGGCATTTTTTTTCAGTGATCATAATGACACAAAACAGTACAAATTAAGTATTTCAGAAAAATTTCTGTTCTTAGTTTTCTTAAAATACCATTACATTACAAATGCATATTCTTAGGTGGTCAGTGTCGTTAAATATTTCAAAACACTGAAAGACACTTTCAGTTTCTCCAAAAAAAAAAAAAAAAAAAAAAAAATCAACCAGTTATGAGCTAAGATGTTTTTGGAACACATCCCCTGGAGAAAAGCAGCAGCAGACATTTTTTTTAATTGTTTAGTTTTATTATATTGTCATGTCTGAAATAAATAATAAATCACTATAAAAAAATGGAAAAGAAATTAACCTCTAAGCTGCTGTTCAAAGCTGCTGTAAAGACAGTAGATATGGGAAAGATGCAGTATCTGTCAGTTTCACATGTAATATTGTGATGCTACTATTACAAAATAAAGCTTCTGGGACTATTAAAACAACAAACATATATTTTATGATAATGATTTTATGATACATTTCATGATAAGCTGTGACAGGGTTGGTGCTGAACTTATTTACATTACAGCCTTCACTCTGTGTGTACCTATGTAGTATTTTCTTTTGACTTAATTTTTTTCAGGGAAACTTTGGCAGTGTTGAGCTTTGTTGCTACGACCCACTGGGCGATAATACCGGTGAACGGGTCGCTGTGAAGAAACTGCAGCCCAACAAGCAGTCATCTCTGAAGGACTTCCAGAAAGAGATCCACATCTTAAGCATTTTACACTGTGACTACATTGTCAAATACAGAGGAGTCTGCTACAGCATGGGTAAAAATCTATGCTAAAACGCAATACAGTTTGATCCTTAAATCTAGATTTGATTTCAGGTTAAAATTTCTTTTTATAAGTCCTCTATCCAGTGAGAGGGCAGATAGTTCTGTTTCTACTGGTATGTTTAATACTGAAAGTTGGAGGGTGGGGTGTCCTGCAAGGGCCAGCATTTGGACCCCATTACTCAATTTGTGCTTGTTCATCCTTAGTTTTGTGATTAAAAAAAAAAAAAAAAAGTTTTTTTTTAATATAACTATGCAGATGAGGAGTAGGGGGTTTCTGTTTCCATAATTTAAACACAATCATACACTCTTAAGAAATGACTGCTGGATTAGAAAGTTTTCCAGCTTCCAGATCTTAAAGGTGTTTTTTAAACAGGTCACCTCAGTATGAGTTTGGTTATGGAGTACCTGCCCTGCGGTAGCCTTATTGGCTACTTGGAGAATAACCAACGTGTTAACACCAGGCAGATGCTACTCTTTGCTTCTCAGATCTGTAAGGTGGGGGTCTCACACACACACACACACACACACACACACACACACACACACACACACACACACAAACTTATTTTTGGCTACAGCACCATAGCTTCACTGATAGTAAAAAAGGAATAATAAACATTCCTACATCCATAAATATAAATAATTATATGCACATAATATTAAAACATTACTGGGTTTGAATAGATAGTAATTTAGTTATTGGATGACAAAATTTTGACAATTTTGTCATGGATCTTCATGTTCTAGGGATATTGCTGTTTAGCTACAAATCACTTCATGTGTTTTTTATAACATATATGCTAGCATTCAAAAGTTTGGAATCACCCATATTTGAAACTAGCAAAAAACAACAACAACAAAAAAAAAAAAAAAAAAAAAAAGGGTAAAATGAGCAAAAGAATACAGACAGTGTGATGGTGGATGACTTTTCTTTTTATTTTCCAGTTCATATATGGCTTTTTCGTTGAAACTCTGCATGCCTTTGGGCCAGCATCCTGGAGTCATCTTTTCACAGTAGATGATGCTGGTATTTAGCGTAGTATTTAAGGAAGCAGTCAACTGAGGACCTGTCAAGCATCTGTTTCTCAAACTATAAATTCTGATGTATTTATCCTCTTGAGCAGTTGTGCCTCTGGGCCTTCCACTTCTTTTCCTGTCCTGGTTAAATTCGGGTTCCCCTTTTCTGTCAAAACACTTGAGGACACCTTTGTATGATGTCTTCATTTTACTGGGAATCTGATGCATGGAATAATCTTCATTTCATAAAACATCAATAGACTGAAGTGTTTCTTGAGAAAGCTGATTAGTTTGTGCCATCTTTGAACCCAGGATTGAACTTTAGGAACTTGCAACCGAAGTAAAGACAATTTAGCCACTGAATTGAACAGAATAATGGATTTTGGGTGTGCTAACACAATTACAGAGGTTTCTCTAATAACCAACTAACATTTAAACATGATTAATTAAGGATGAGCTAAAAGAGTTTTATCATTAGAACACCAGAGTATGTCTGGTGAAAACTGGGCTTTGCAGTTTTGTGAATAATTAATTATACATCAGTCATTTCCAGAATTAACGGCCATTAATGTCTTGGCTATACATTTAAATCCCCTTCATGTTCACTTTGGTGAATAAAAGTATCAAGTTCTAAAACAAACTTTTGCATGCTGCTGTATACTTTGTGTTTTCAAATAAAGCCAAGAATATTAAAGCCCAGAACAACTTGCAGTGTTGCAACAGTAGAATAACATTCAATTCTACTGTAGTATTACACGCAATCAATATTAGAAAGTGCAAGGGTCAAAACTGATGCTTTCAAATAACAGAATTTGGTTTAATGTTTATGCTACTGAGTGTTCAAAATTAACCTCCTTATCTTGCAGCTCTATCAATCAACGCCTTTTGGCTGTAGCACCACAGGGTACTAATTACACAGTTCCACTGATAGTAAAAAAGGAATAATAAACATTCCTGAATCCATAAAATGCACCCATGTCAATAAGTGAGAGCTATAAGTGAAAAAATGTGAAAAATAATAAAATATTAAAAAAAAATGTTTTTGTTTTTTCCAGGGGATGGAGTACCTGCAGAGTATGCATTATGTCCATCGAGACCTTGCAGCAAGAAATATCTTAGTGGCCAGTGATTCGCTGGTGAAAATTGCTGATTTTGGACTGACCAAGCTTATTCCTTTTAACAAGGAGTACTACAGAGTCAAACAGCCTGGAGAAAACCCCGTCTTCTGGTAGATTTCCTCTTACTCACATCCACTTTTATCACATTTTGAATGTATAACTTTGAATCAACATGTCCAGATCAGGATGTCCAGCTTGGTGAAAACTGATGCAACTTGAAGCTGCTCAAAGGCAGAGGACACTAAAGGCAGAGGGTAATGATTCTTAACAGTTATTTCATTTAGGCCTCTATAGATCTATGCAGGGTCGGAAAGACTTGTCCTTTTGTTTCCAAAAAAAAAAAAAAAAAANAAAAAAAAAAAAAAAAAAGAAATCCCACACCTTCAGGAGAGGAGGATGGTCAAATTAACCCTGCAGTTAATGTCTCACCAATATATTTCTCTATGGTGCGGGTCTCCAGAATGGAAAGGGTATAAAGGAGGTGAAGTACCAGGCAGCAGCTCGATTGCACAGTCATCAGGCTGGTGAGGGGGCAGGGAGGTAGCTATGGCCTTATTAAAGACCTCTTTCAGATCATTGTACTCATCATGTACTCATCATAAAATTGAATACTTTCATGATGATTACCTGACATGACCAGGAGAACAAAGTCTTGTGTGTGATGCAGGACAGCAGCTGGCCATCCAGGGCATTAGCTTCCACCGGAATTTCCAGAGGAACCCACGAAAGACCTAGCTTCTTGGTTAATGTACAGTCAATGAAGTTACCATCTGCTCCAGAATCAATCAAAACAGAAACATCCTTAGAGAAGTCAGAGAAGTAAAACCAGACTGGAAGTTGGGACAGAGAGGGGTTACAGGAATTAACAGTAAGGCTCACCAAAACCCTCTCTACTCCTGGTGAGCCCTTTTGCTAGACACCGAGTCTTAAAATGCCCTGCCTGTCCACAGTACAAACAAGTTTTTGTGGAAGCGCCTCAAGCCCTCCTGTGGGGAGAGCTGGGTTCCCAGCTGCATGGGCTTGGATGCATCAGGAACGGCGGGAGGGGCAAGTCCAGGCATCAGGCTTGCCACAACTTTAGAAAACACAGGATAGGTTCTCTGTATCTCCCAGCACCGTTCTCCAACACAACTGTCAATCCAAATTGTTAAGTCAGTTAAAGAATCCAGGTTGGCTGGTAGCTCACGGGAGGCCAACTCATCTTTAATGTTATCTGACAGACCATTATAGTAAGCATCTAACTGAGCAGATGAATTCCACCTACTTTCTGAAGCCAGTGTCCTGAACTTGATGGAAAAGTCCACTACCCATCTACCTCCTTGATGTAGCTTCAGGTGAGGAGTGATCAAAAACTTTCCGCGGCTCTGCTGCAAAAAGAAGAACCATGGCACACACTGCTGTTTGCTTCTCCCATTCCGCTGTCCCCCAGGCTTTAGCTCTGCCCATCAGTAGGGAGATGATGTACACCAACTTGGAGGGCTCAGTAGGAAAAGAAGATGGTTGTAATTGAAAAATTAAAGAGCACTGTGTAAGAAAAGGTCAGCAAGAATCTGGGTCACCTGAATAACATTTGGGTGGCAAACGCTGGGTTCATAGATGGAAACAAGAGGCTGGGGTGTGACACCAGATGTGGCTGCAGGCAGAAGATCGGGAGGTGCTGGTGACGGTGGTATGTGTGCCCAGCCATGAACATCTGCTGTAGTTGCTCACGGATTGACTGCAGGAGCAGGCCATGATGCTGTGAAACTTCCTGAAGTCTGCATAATGATGGTGAGCAGCTGCTCATGTCTTTGCAGGACAGCTCCCTGATCAGAGACCGCATTGAGGAGTGAGTCAGAGCCACTGGGTCCATTTCTGGTCAGATCGTACTGACACCCTCTAAGCACACAGGCTGGACCCAGTAGCAAGAGTCAGACAGGTAGGCGATGAGGAAGTCTTAAATAGAGCAAACAAAGCTCACAAGGTCAAAATCCACACAGGAACAGTCTGATACGCAGAGAAGAAACTTAGGAACATAGAAGGCAAGAATGCTGGCAAACTGACCATGACGATCTGGCAAGGAGTAACAGGAAAGGGCCAGTATTAAAGCAGCAGTACTGATGAGCAGATGAGAAACAGGTGAGTAACAGGTGGAACACGCTGCTGCAGAAACCTCACTGGAGGCGACTAGTGGGAGGATGAGGAGTAACAGGTTCTGAAACCAGAGAGATGTAAAAAAAAGAGAAAAAGAAAACAACAATAGTAAATGATGAAGGCAGATTATGGTGTGACTGTGACAGTTACCATTGTATTTGTGAGGTCAAATGGAGTTATAGTTCTGTTCAGTGTCTTCTCCTGCAAGCTTTATGGTGTCAAAAAGTTTTAGGTCACTGCAGGAGATCTTGAGAGGTCTGTTGGGGCATTTAGGTAACTTGTGAGGGGGAAGGAGTTTATTGTTTTAGGAGGACTTTATGGGGAGTGCTTGTAAAAGGCAGTCACTCCATTCCAGGAAAAAATGACAAGGGAGTTATCAAAATTCATGTGTTTAGAGTAATGCTACTGCTTCCTTGATCCAAATCTCACCTGTTGCCAAAATTTCTACATTCATCTCTGGCAGAGGTAATAAAGGCCACAGTCCAATTAGAAGGTTGCCATGTTTTGCACTCATCAGTAGTCACTGTTTGCCAGATGTTTATTTTGTGTTCATTTCCTGGTGATCTAATTTTTACACGATGCTCATATAATTCAGGTACGCACCAGAGTCCATCACGGAGTCAAGATTTTCCCACAAATCTGATGTCTGGAGTTTTGGAGTCGTTCTTCACGAAATCTTCTCCTATTGCGAGACGAACAGCAACCCAAAACGAGTAAGGGGTTGTTATGACAACATGCACACATGGACATTTTTTTTTTTTTTTTTNTTTTTTTTTTTTTTTTAATGAAACTGCACGACTGTAGAAGTTTCCCCTTGTTTCCTTTAACGTATTTCATTCATGTCATTGTTAAAGCTGTACATGCAGCAGATTGGAAAGAACATCCAGGGTCCATCTATTTCAATGCATCTGGCAACTATCCTAAAGGAAAACTGGAGGTTGCCTGCCCCTCCAAACTGTCCACCCAGGGTATGTCTGGCTATTAATTTAAAGGTTTAAGTTTAAGAAACATTAAGACATTCTTCACTCTCTTTATATAGATACTGTACACTCTCATTTCAGTGAATTACAAAATTGTACAAATATTACATATTCTACCCTCCTTCAATTTCAGCATCATGACATTTTGTGTTTTCTCATTGTGACTCCAGGTGTACAGTCTGATGAAGCAATGCTGGACTTACAGCTTCAAGGAGCGTCCATGTTTCTCCACCCTGGGAGATCAAATTGAACATATCATCCAAGAGGAAAGAGAGAGAGATGCATAAGCTGAAGCACCTCAAAACTGAACTCATGGCTGACCACTATGAAATGACTGAATGCCAGTTACTAATCAAAGTTATCAGTGGAGATAATGCAGATGAGCATGAATGTTCCTTTTTTGTAGAAAATGGCTTCTATCTTGTTGTCCTTACCCCAGGCTTAAACATGGAGTGATCAGTTTCCCAGTGTTTCTGTACTGCTGTCTTTTCTTCACTTGTTGGTGGCAGTCTTTGAAATTGGTTTGTACCCCTCTTCTCCTATGCTTTTGTAAGCTTCTTTCATACATTGGCTATCCCAATGGGATACAACCAACAAAATTTATGTCAAGCTTAGACTACAGGATTTTAGCTCCAATTTTAAAATCCCAGGCAAACTTTTCTGATCAGGGATAAAAGCCTAAGTTCTGGTCCAAATTGCTTATGCACATCACAACACTTGTTAAAGGTGCGATTGGCAACTTTAAAAAAAAAATCAAAAAAAAAAAAAANTAAAAAAAAAAAAAATCACATTTTTATTGAATTTTCGTAAACTTTCATCAAATTCTGGTAGGTATGTATTTATTAAGTGGTCTATGAAAAAAAAAATCAGACCTCTGTGACTCCTCCTACTGGAGTAAATCTGATTTGAAGAAAATGTTTGGCCAAGAATTTTTCCACCAATCAGCACAAAGAAGTGCCTCAGCATGTTGTCAATCACAGAATTTTTTTATTACGTAACATAAATGTTATGTGGTGTCGGTGTGTGTGTGTGTGTGTGTGAGTGAGAGAGAGAGAAAGTGAGAGAAAGACAGAAAGAGAGAGAGAGATACTAGAAGCTAGAAATGTCCATTTGTAATAAGCAATATATGCTTACGTGTGAATGTCCACAGTAAATGTGTGTTTAGCTATGGTGATTGGAGAGAATAGCCCAGATTCATAAACCCTAGTATATGATTTACTGCATCGCTATGTGCAAATATGGCATGTTCCCTCATTCATAAATGCCTGTTACCAACATAATTTAGCATTTGCCTTGAAAGGCGTTACTGTGATATTTCCTTATTTGCATGTCGCGGTAGGTATCGATGGTACACAGTTATTATACACTGTACATTGTTAACTTGGTGATATATTTTGACCTTTTTATTTCAGTGTCATGCAGGAAAAAATACTTTATTCAGCTGTTAGCTGATCATTTCCATTCATAAACCTCACTTCCACGGGTGCTGTTATGTTGAGTGATGTCATACTCATGAAGTCAGGGTAGATAATTTTGGTCCAAGACAAGTTTCCCAGTCAAAGCTCCGACTTTGAGCCACGCATTTTTCCAAGTAGGAAGTCAGAAAAATCCGAGTTCCGAGGTCCGTCAAATGCAGCATTAATGTACAATTAAAAAAAAAAAAAAAAANTAAAAAAAAAAAAAAAAAATTGTCTCTGTATGAAGAAGTGATGTTCATTGATACTGGGTGCAAATTATGTTTCGGTTTCTGCTGCCGTCCCATACTTATGGCCAAAGCTTTTGTCTAATTATCTGGTTGTGTTTAGACAGCAGCTATGTTGTCCAGCACTACACACAGAAATGCAAAAATGGCCTGGACAATATTATTGGCACATTTTTAGAAGTTGCAAGAAATAATTGGATTTCAAGCAGGTGATTCACCTTGAACTCACCTGTGGTGNTTTAGAAGTTGCAAGAAATAATTGGATTTCAAGCAGGTGATTCACCTTGAACTCACCTGTGGTGAGTTCAAGGTGAATCACAGGTACCTGCAGTCTAATAGTCACTCATTCAACTGGAGCAAAGTACTCATTCTGCTGTTTTGTGCATGTACTACATTGATCATGGAGAAAAGAAAAAGGCAGGGAATTGTCTGAGGAGGTCAGACAGAAGATCGTAACCAAAGATAGTTCAAGACTACAAATCCATCTCAAGAGACCTTGATGTTCTCGTGTCCACTGTGTGCAATGTTATCAAAAAGTTTAAGGCCCATGGTACTGTAGCAACCTCCCTGGAAGAGGACGTAAGAGAAAAGCTGACCAAAGATTGCAGAGAAGGATTGTTTGAATGGTGGAGAAAGAACCTTGGACAACAGCAAAACAGATTCAAGTTGACCTTCAGACACAAGGTACAACCATTTCAACTTATACCATCTGTCACCAACTCAATGAAAGGGGGGTTCTATGGAAGGAGACCCAGGAGGACCCCACTGCTGAGAGAGAAGACACAAGAAAGCCTGGCTGGAGTTTGCCAAAACTATCTGAACAAGCCAAAGTCCTTCTGGGAGAATGTCCTGTGGTCAGACAAGACCAAGTTAGAGCTTTGTGGTAAATCACATAAAGTCTATGTTTACAGAAAAAAAAGAAGCCTTTAAAGAAAAGAACAAAGATTGCAAAGATTTTCTCTTAACATTTTGACAACTGAGAATAAATTTCAACAGAGATCAAACTCAGCCTTCTCATCGTTTTATTGTCTCGCTTGTGGGAATTCTTAAATTTCCACGACAGGGAGCGGTTCTGTTCATGTTGGCCTGCTGGATGGCTCGGCACACAGCGTCTGTTCATCAGAGGGCTGGACAAGCCTTCTGCAGTGGCTGTGGAGCCTCTATTAGGGTAAATCACATTTG
>VXCM01006898.1:0-24619 GCA_014773175.1 Lucifuga dentata | reverse complement strand
CCCCCCTGCACACCTAACTCCGCCCCCACCAGCACCATCAGCACCTACACAGACTCAGCAGCATCAGCATGGCTACAGCGGATCAAACACACCCCAGCTCCACCTGTATAGTATAGACTTCCTGTAGACATATGGTTCATATGTCAATGCCCATATATAGTGCCAGCCCCNCCACCCCCATAAGCGGAGAATTTAGGAGAATGATCCTTTACCTTTCAGTGGGAACGCTGATGAGACTGAATCAGAGCTTCCCTTCAGGAGAAACTACAAACACACACACCCTCCTCGTCCTCTGCAGTTCCTGTGTGTGTGTGTGTGTGTGTGTGTGTGTGTGTGTGTGTGTACTTGCATCAAATGGACTTCAACCCCCCAGTGGTCCTGTGCTCTGATTGGATGGAATTTTTGGCCGGTAGGACAGGATAGGATGCACTGTGGGAGGAGGAGGAGGAAGAGAGGTTTTACCACCGACCCCACACCCCACCCCTCTCACTTCTCCTAAGATAGACTCCGCCCCCAGCTCCCTGTCCAGTGCCGCCCTGGTTGTTGGCTGTTCAGGGTTTGGGGGGAAGACATCCGGGCTTTTTCCAAGGACACGGACCCGTGCTTAACGGAAAGAGCCGACCTGATGAGGTGGGCACAAACAGACACCCTGCCGTCCTCAGCCATAATGTGAACGACATCGTGGGCGGGGGAGGTTGGGTGGAGGTGGGGGGGTGGGGAGGTGTTAACGTGGGGAAGCAGGAGTTTGTTCATGCAAGACGAAGTGTTGCAACCAGACGCTGGTGGATCCAGGCTCGTTTATCTGAGAGGCTTTGGCTTCATGGCTCATTGATTTTTCTCTCTTAGCGTCATTTCAGCTGGTCCCCTCCTCTTCCTGCTCCTCCTCCTCCTCCTCCTCCTCTCCTCCTCCTCCTCGATCCATCCACCAGTCTAGGTGAAGCTACAGCATGCTAAGGGTGGGCAGAGAACTCTGGTGTCCAAAACACAGCAGGCAGCAGAGACAGATGTGTGACTAAAACGATATGGTGGAATATTGATCATGAGGAAAGTGCAATTTGTTGGCTAGCTGTTGGATAGTTAAATATCTTTGTAAGATAGCTCGTTGAAATCAAGTTGTAGAAAAGTATATATAAATATATTTTTCTTCCTAGTCCACTCACACCTCTGGGACTCTAAAATATTGGGGTACAAAAGACAAGAACGCAGCGTTGAACTAGAAAGCATCGCCTTGTGAGAAATAAGGGGAGCTGTATTTACTTTTAATGTTTATTATTTGTTGTTCATCGTGTAAATTTGTTAGCATTGTAGAACGAGAATCCCTTTAAGAAATATTATCGTTTTAAACAATCAATTTTCTAAAGCATTTCTTGCAGCTTAAATCTGCTTTTCGTTTTGTTTGAAAAAAAAAAAAAAGCTAAGCGGTTAACTTATTTTATTGAAGCACATCGTTTTACTTAAAAAAAAATTAAAAAGCAATTTCAATTTCTCATGACGCAAAATCAGGAGAAAATATAACGAGAGAAATTAGCTTCAAAGTAATCATATTTTCTCTGGTTTCTGTTGGCGAGATAATCTTTAACAGGCGTCACCCAAGTGACGGACTGCCTTGTGATTGGCTGGGTCTCCTGGAGGCCCCATCCAATCAAAAGCACTTATTCCTGCGGTTGGCCAATAAGCCGCGAGTGTGGAATCAGGGGGTGTGGTTTAGACAGGAAGTGGAAGAGCAGAGGGTAACTCTCTGGAAGCTTCATCCACAATAAACAGCCGAGCGCTTCACATGCAACTTACCATTTTTATTGAACTTTAGTTTGGTTTTTCCTTTCCTATGCTATATATATAAATATATATACACACACACGTGCACACACCGGCGTGCATGACCATCCAGTGTCGAACAAAAGTGAATTTAAGTGAAAAAGTTACAAANAAAAAAAAAAAAAAAAAATCTGCATGTTCTAGTGTTAGTGACAAATTTTTCCATAGATGAGTAGTTAGTAGGATAAAGATGCTATATTATAAACCCGACGTCAGGCGTCTGCCAGCGGCGTCGGTCAGTTTGGCCCCGACGAGGCTTTTCTAATGCTCTCCTTCACAACCAACCAGCTCTCTTCGCTTCTCTGCATCTCACCATCCTTTTTTTATTTCTCCCTCCTCCCTCCCTTCTCCTTCGCCAACTACAGAGTAAACCCGTTTAAGTTCTGCAAAATTCTCCTTTAAATTGACATCATCAAATTGCTCGCAGACGCCGTTCCTCATCAATGTGCCTTGAGTGACGTTCCTGTCCAGAGAGGTTGTGGAGAGTTTTGTTTATCCTTCCTGTAGATTCTTTTTGATTTTTGCTCCGCCCTCCACGCCTCCCAACACGTGAAAAAATTGAGCAATCAGAGTCAGAAAGTGAAAGCTGAAGAGGAACGCAGTGTTTTAGCATAGCCTGCAGGTAAACTCAGGTGTCTGAGGTCTTGTCTTCCTGTCTATCTGCAGCGCTGAGCGGAGATCGCACACCTGAACCTACAACCGCTTACATCCAGATCCCTGCAACCGACGGCGACACGGTCTCACGAAATTTTGTGAAATGAACACAAAAGGGTAATTCATAAAACATGCCAGATTTAACGTGTCGAAACGGGCAGATAGCATCAGACGATCACGTTTCCTCATTCATAAACGTGTTACAGCATCTTTTATCAGTCATCAAAGAGGCGTTACGATATTTCCTTATTCACGACAGGAAGTGATTCATAAAACACACTGTCATGCAGAAATGAAGACGTGTTTCAATCTGACGGTAAATTTCAGCGATATGAAATCTGAGTGATGCCTTTAATGGTATTTACTTCACGTATGTTAGTGATCAATACATTTGATAGATAAAAACTGATCAGCTGATCAGTCAGTTTGTTTAAATGGAGAGTTTTGATCTGATCTCACACATTTTAGTGGCACCGAGACTCTTCATCATGTCAACATGTCAATGCATTCTGCGTCTCTCACACACTCATGCCAGTGCCAACCCGTTTGCCGGGACTCCCAGTGCGTGGATCTCTGATCTCTGAGAACACGGAGCTGTAAACCAGGGTTTGTGTTTCTCTGCTGATTTAACATGTCACTTTCTCGTTAGCAGCAGACGAATCAGGAGAAAGAGTGACTCTAAACATGAAGCAGCTCATTAACATGCATCAGTTTTTACCTGAAACACACCTGACAGTAACGTGTCTGTAATGGGACAAATATGCACTAATTAACATAAGAGAAGTTTTATAAATGCAGCATTTATTTAGCATGATGCCGTGATTTTTTATGAATTACCCACAAAGTCTTTAGTCTCTTGGTTTGGAAATTCCCATGTATTTATTCTAAAAGCCACGTTTTCATGACTGTACACCAAATGTGCAGAATGTGGATTACAAGTGAGCAATATGAATAAAATCTTCTCTTTTTTTTCTGTCAGAAAATATATCACAATATAGTAAAATTTCTGGAAATTTAATTAAGACAAATGGAATGTTTTCTATTTGTTGTAAAACAAAGTAAATATAAAACTATTCAATTTTTCTCGTTGGCCATGTTTGAAGATGTTGTTCTCATTCCACTGAATTTCGTGACTCCTGCCTCTGGATGACAGCACATTCGTTCATTTACACCCCCNCACCCACCCACCCATCGTCCTGCGTGGGATGATCCTTACGTCTGTTGCTGCAATCTCTGAACAACGGAAACTTTTATTTTGAAGTCTTCCTGTTTAATTTTTTTGATTTGTTCTTCTTTTGTTCCCACAAATGAATGAGGAAAAATATGCAATATCTGCTTGCACTCACGTAGACATATGCTAGTCGTTTATTTTGTTGAATTTCTGTCCTCTTTATCGGTCTTATTTTCAACCAAAGTTAGCGTGCACGTGACTGGCGTCCTGCAGCGATGGTCCCGCCAAGCCGAGCCGCCGTCACTTTGGGAATTTTACTTCCTTCTTTCCTGTTTTGATGGCTGCAGCATTTATCTGTTTTTTTTCCTGATAGGTTTTTATTTTTTTCTTTCTTTGGTCACGAGCAAGCCTTAAACACGTCCAACTTCCTCTCATCGTGCAGAAACAGCTTATCGACAGATGGGAAATTTAAACATTTTTAATAAAGCGACGCCCTGCAGAGCTTCTGAAGTTTGATGAAGAAGTTGTTTATTTGTCCCGTGTTCTGTCAGACTGACGGGCTCGTCCTTCCGCTTGTGTGGGTTGTGTGTTTCCTCTTAGCGTGACGTTTGTTTTGTCTCTGTTCTTGCCTACCCTTTAGTCATGAGTTGGGCATTACTTTCTTAATTGTCTGCACTAAATATGAAAGGACAATAGTGAAAATGTAAGGGAAAAAAAAAAAGCTTCCAGAGCTTAGAAAGAGCGAAGGGAATAAAGAAAGAACTTGCACGGACATTTTTTAAGTGTCACAAAAACCTTGTGAAACAGCCGAGCATCTAATCAGCAAGATTTGGCTGCGTAAGATAACGACAAAATTGCACCCTTTTTAAAGAAAGAAAAACTGAAAAAGAATATAAAAGCAATAGTTTGGGCAGCGTGTTTTTTTCTTGTGTTGGTGTGTGTGTAATTTAGTTCTGGTACAGCAGCAATGATGATGATGATGATGATGAAGAGTTAGCTCTTATAGGACGGGAGGGCGGAGCCGCATGGAGACGTGTTTGTATGTTGTATAGTTTTATTAATTACACTGATTTTAAAGCTGCCCTATTTTATAATGCAGGACTTTTGTAACATTGATAAAATGAGGAAAAACTAGTGTTGTGAATTTTCTGATTGTTTGTATCGAGGCCACATTTAGACCTGGTTTGGTTTGTTTTCTGGGAACTGGATTTAAGTTGAAAACTTTCCTGTTTCCTTATTTTCTTTTTGTTCTTTATTTGCCTTCCTTTTTGTATGTATTTAAGGACATTTCTTCTGTTGATGGTATCGCATATTCCTGTACTTTAAAAGTACCGGGCGCTGTGGTGATCAGACCATTGTAAATGGATGTTACAGTATGCTGTATGTTTTGAAGGGTATTTGTTGCATCAGTGTTGATGAAGCTAAATCTTGGTAATTCTGAGGAAAGTTGGTAAGAAAAGCGAACGTTTTTTAATGCATTTTAAAGTTTAGTTTTAGGCAGGAGACAATGACGTAGCCAGCCAAAGGATGCCCCTACTATAAATGCATCTCGGCATCTTTTTTGTGTTCACCATTCCATGCAGGAAAATAAACAGCTTGATTATGCAACACGATTCTTTTTCTTTTCCATCTGTTTATTTCTTCGACAGCCCATGAAATCACCTCCTCCTCCTCCTCCTCCTCCTCCTCCTCTTCTTCCTCCTCCTCACCAAGCGCTCCTTAACCCAGGAGGTCGGCTGTGATCTCCTTCCATCCACTGCTGCTCATCACAGCATCACATACATGTAACACACAACAGCCGTGACAGGACGGCGAGCCTTCCAGCGTGATCAGAGTTTCTGCTCATTTCCTCCATTTAGTTTGTTCTGATATTTGCTTTTTTAACCTTTGAAAATAAATGGTATGTTAGGTAATCCTCCTTAAAAAGAAAGCAGCATTGGTTATAAGCTCTACCTGAGTGAAAGGTAGCTTTAATTAGCTGTTTCCTTTTACAAATTAGAGCCATGGGTTCCCATCAGTCCCAGAAAACCTGTCAATCAATCAATCAATCAAACTTTATTTATACAGCACCTTTCAGCCGATTGACAAATTTCAGAAATACTAGAATGTGAGACTAATTTACATCAAAATAATAGTAAATAAAAGCAGTGGTAACACATAAGACAATAAAAAAAAAAAGCAGTAAGAACAAAAAAAAAAAGTTATATAAAATTATAACACACTACATGAAAGCCAGGTTGGAATCCTTTAATGTAGTTTGACAATCATGGAAAAAGTCCTGGAAAGTGTCAACAATGCCAAAATATCCTGGAAACAGGAGCGGCTCCAGAAAAGCCACAAAAAAAGTGCTGCGCTCAAAATTCAGCCACATGAACTTTGACCTGTCTGTGACCTTTCAGCAGGCAAAGCAAAGAGAGAATAAACAGAAGTGACACAACAATGAAAAAGGTGGCATGACCTAGACAGGAAGGTCAGATGGGCCGCCAGGTCCACAGTCTGGCATAAAGTCTGCACCTGTATTTAAAGTATCAGGTTCAGGTTCTTGATGACGTGTGTTGCTATGGCAGCGCTTTGTTCCGTGTGCTAGACATGAAAAGTTCGATTCATTTACAAGAATCTGATCCGTCCGATCGTCGGATGTCCAAACCGGATCACCGATTCCAGTGCTTGAAGTGGACAAAAAAAAGGTGCCAGTACTTCCCTTGTCATCGGGGTCATCGGGTCAGGTCTGGGGAAGAAGGGNGCAGGTATATACGCGTGGTCCCCTGATTTAATTCGTCCAGCTGCAACCTTTGCTGTTGTTTCTGTATCTCTGATTGTTTTCCTCTGCGTTGTTCTGCAGCAGGTACAGAAGATTTATGAGAGGTTCCATTACTCCTGAACACGTCCCGGTACTCCGAAATCAAAATCACAGAGGTCCGCCCACTTAAAGCACTGACCGACTCATGGACTTAGAATCGATTCTTTCTGAGTCGTAGATTCGTGAGCTGGCAAGGAGCAGATAACTCTCTTATCCTGCAGTTTGCAATGAATTTCAGCCTAAAAAACATCAGGTTTGGCCTCAGATGGAGACCTAACATCCTATTTCCTGGTTAGCTTCTGTTCCACTAGCATTCTGCTTCAGTCTTATTTCCTCATCAGTTTATTTCATCCGTCTGAAAAGCTGGAACACAGCATGGTAGTTTTGCAGAGCAGCTTGGAAACGAGGTTGGACATGTAGAAACACGAGCAGAACCTCAGATCACTCTGGAACTGGAGTGACTAAATGGGAGATCTGGTGTGATTTTGAGGCTGGGAGGGGTTCAGGTTTTCTGGGTTCTGTGGGTGAAGACTGGGGAGGGTTTGAGCAAGAAACTCCAGTTAGCATGTTAGCTAACATACCTAACACGCCAATCAAAGAGTAACGATGATACAGGCCGGTTGATTCTCTTTACTCCTGAATGAAACATCCAACCAGCCGAACCTAAAGCACCACACACACACTAACACACCAGCAGGGACATTTTCTGCCACTTTGACAATTTAGCTCATCCATTTTCTTCAAATAACAACTCTGACAGACTGAGGGGAGCTCCTTGCGCTTCCGGCATTTAATTGCCCAGCAAAGCATACAGCTTCTTCCATTCGCCCTGAATGAGAGCTCAATCCAAAGTTTGTCCGACCAGCAGTATGAGAGAACCGGAGCTAAAGACTTAAAGCTCTGAGGAAAAGCACTTGCATCACCTCTCCCTTCTCTGTATCTCCCTCCCTCTCTGCCTCCTCTCGCTTCCTTCCCCTCCCCGCCAAGCGATGTTTTTGGATTTTGACTTGAGGAATTCTGCCGCTCTGTCAGGAAACAGGGTTGAATGAAGGCTGAGCTTTTACGGCCGAAGCACCAAAGGCCTTTGTTGTCTTCACATTTGTCCAAATTCTCCTGGGCATTTTGCATTGCATTGATTTTCCCCCAACAACAGAAGGAAGAAGAAAATCCATCAGTCTGGACCGCTGCGGTTTGGAGTGGTGGGGAAATATCAAATTTGAGAGGCTTGATGTGAAGAGGGGCAGAATTCTTCAGGCTTAGACCAGGGTATTTTTAATCCACCCAAAATACAAGTACTTTCAATCACTTTAGAGACCTAAGTATGTGAATTTTAGTCCAGGCGCTGAGCCAAAGGCTGAACGTACATACGTGCTGCTGCAGACGTATCATACACGGAAAGGAGAGCGCTTCAATGACACCTGAACTCCACCTGTGACTTCCTGTGTAAAACTGATGAAAACGTCACAGAGACGACTGTGAAGTCACGTCATTTCCTGTCTTATTTTGCACACGTTTCGGCATGACATCGGGTTTGAAGCAGACTGAGGAAGACATCCTTCAGTGTGTCGCCGAGCCGTGGTGTGAGCTGCAAAATGAGTACAAATGACTTCAGTTTAGAGAGATGAAAGAAAGTCATTGGATGAGAAGGCAGGTAACGCTGAAGCTCTCTCTGCCGCTCGACTGTAATGAATTACAGTGTCACTGCTCCTTTGCAAAGATATTTATTTATCCTATTGCAAAACCATTACATGGTGCTAAGTGTTAAATCAAGCCAGTGAGGGAGGTAAGCTGGAAAATGTGACAATTTGAACTCAAGATCATGCTTCCTGACAGCGTATCAAAGCATAGCAGTCTAATCTGCATGAGAACTATGCACTGACTAAAAACAAACTACCGTCCATATGTGTACGTGCATGTAAGGTGGCTCACGTGCGTGCGCCCATGCCGGACACAGTGGACTTTGGTATCTACTTTGTGAAATTTCAGCCTCTGCCTTCTTTTACGATTAATCCTTCTGTTTTCCAGATCCCAGCTTACAATAAGGACCGAATGAGTTATAGAAAAAATCAAAAAGAAATGGAAAAATAAAAACAAACCAGCATATTACAGTATATATTGAAAAAGATCAAATGTAGTGCCTGTGAAAAACCTGTATTATAATGCTCTTCTGAATACTGAATACAATAATTGTTTGTAACTGTTGGAATTTCTGAACACCAGTAGCCTTTGCTGTCTGTCAGGCCCCTCTGATTATAACTAATGTACAATAATCATAAGATATAACTGCATGCTCTTCCATAATCGCCTAGTAAGCTGTTACCAAGACAACAAATGAAAAAAAAAAAAAAAAANAAAAAAAAAAAAAAAACTAAAACCAGAATGTTACGTTACCGTTTTGGTTCCTCTCCTTTTTCTTACCTCTCCCTAAATGCCTCAAACCTTTTCTGCTCACATCCCTCCTCTCCTTCATCTCTATCCTTTATCATCATCATCATCATCTCTTTATATTCACATATGGGACTCCTTCATCCCGACTTTAAGACATCCATCGTACACTTCACAGTTTTCTACAGTATGTGTTGTTTTCTCGTTGTTGATCTCAGACCGTGTCACCATGACGACTGCCCCAGGCGTTCATCGGACTGCAGCAGCCTCGCAGGGTTTTAATCCGACAATCTCCAGCAAACTTTTAACATCAGCAGTACCCGGCTGGTCTGGCCTACACCCCACCCCNACCCCCCCTTCCATTGACCAGGAGGCTGAGAAATCTCTGCGTGGCTGTTGGTGAATCCTCCTCCTCCTCCCCAGGCAGTTTCATGCAGGAGACTGAATCGATGGCCTGGGCTTTTTTCTGCAGCGCTCAGCATTATCCGGGACAGAATCCCCCTCCCAACCTTTTCCTCATTGAGCCTTCGCTGCGTCTCCCTCGGCGGTGCTTCAAAAGAGCCGCCGCTCAGACACAGAGGGCGGATGAGAAAGCTCTAGAAAGAGAAAGAGGTAGCCAGCACCTGAGATGTGGCCCCCCTCCCGGTCTCAGGCCGGCTCGGGTCGATCGGCTCGTCTCGCTCGCCGCCGTGGCTCTCAAACGTCTCACCTCCCTCCACCTCTGCTTTCGACCCCTGGGCCTGTCGATGCAGCTCGGCTCTTTGAAACCAAACAGCCGTGAATCTCTTTAAAAACTTTGACTTGACAAACTTTGTTGATGACCAGACTTTTTTGTTAAAGGACCATGGCAGTGTTTTTTGCAAGTTTTTTTCCTCGTGTTTTACAGATCACCTTTAAAAAAAGGTGATTGTGATTTGTAAAACACGTGTTTTACAAACCACCTTTAAAAAAAAGAAGCTCCAAAGCATGTTTTAGTCTTCCCAGCATTTTGTTATATGAGCCCTCAAAATAAAGTCTACCTGAGATCCCGTGCCACAGGTTTCTTACATCTATGAACTGTTCAACCAAAGATTTTCCTTCTCAGGCTGATTTTTAGAGGCCTGAAGAGGTAAATTAATCCAAGCTTTTAATAAAAGGAGATTGGAGAATACACAAAATGAATTTCATGTAGCAGAAATAGGTTTCCTGCTTTTCTACTCTTAGCCTTCTTGTGTACCGTTTGTCTAACCTTTTGAGATTGCAAATCATCGCTTTAAGGCTGGTTTATGCTCAACGGGAAGCGGACGCAACAGTGGGTGTGTGGAAAATGTGTAAGTCAACGTGAAGCAACATTTGAGGGTCACTCACCACTCAGAATTTAAAATAATGTGGGGAGCCTCCATATGCACCTTCATCAACAATTGGCCAAGAGAAGCATGGAGAAAGGCGGGAGAAAGGGAGGGAGAGGGATGAAAAAAAATAATGGTGAACAAATTTGACGAGTGACAGGCAGAGGAGGTGAGGAAGTACTCACACCTTTATGATTCTTCAATGAGGAATGACAAAGACTGACAATTCTGGGCAGGAGAGATTCCGTACTCTGGGGTCCCATGAGCATTCCCGTTGCACGAGGTGAAAAATATGAAATGAATGAAATGTGAAAACTAGGAAGAAGACCCAACTAAGAAGTCGGGATCCCGGCATGAAAGCATGCAGTCGTCATGCGCGGTCACTGCGCGACAACCATGAATGCTAGGACATGCGGACATGTTTCAACATGATTCTTAGCACATTGGTGAAAATATGCAAAAACACTGGCATGGTCCTTTAAAAAGTAGAATAGAATAAAAACTTTAGCATCCAGATGTGAAAATTTGCCTTTGACTTCACTGTGCTCGCAAACAGAAACACACACCAGGGATTTGGTTTTGTATACCGGACTTAGATACGACACCATATGTCCACGTTTACTCATCATCCAGCCTGTACATGTTTAAAACCGCGTTCGAGTGGAGTACGGATATGGCTTGATCAGCTGATGAGTTTCTTGTTGCCTTCATCCAGCCTCTGCCCGCGCCTCTGAGGCGATGCTAACAGGTAGCTAACCCAAGACAATCTCGAGGAAGGAGAGCTTTATCTTTACCCCCAGCGCTGCGGGTAGGCCACGCCTTGGAGCAGTCTGAGTCATTCACACCACGCCCTTCTCCGTTTCCCAGCATCCCCTTCACACTGCCTGAATCGCCACAGAAACCAGAAGTCATCCTCCTTCAGCCGTCCAGGCATCATTTCAGCTCTGCCATCTCAACCATCCTCGCCTCCTCTCCTCTCCATCCTCACCCACTACTGACTTAAACCTTGTGCCTCTACTACACTTTTATGGGACAGGGCGGTGTTTTCCGCCACCGCCACAGCCGGTCCAGGACCTGGCATTACACTTTAGTTCAGAGTTAACTAGTCTCCATTACTTTTGTGTCTGGTGCCATTGTTGTCCATTCTCTCTGTACTAAAGCTGTGAGTTTGCACTGACTTCTTCTTTTAACTGGTGTGAGGTGTTCCATTGTCATTATTTTTTCTGTTCTTCCCTTTCTGACTGTTGTTTCTCTTTACCTGGTGAACTGTAGGCCCATCCTTCTTGGCCCCATTAGAGACTCCATGTCCACGCAGACTCAATTTACTGGAAGCAAGATGTGCATTTCCTATGCAACAACAACAAAAATAAAGACGCTAATGCTCCAGCTAAGTCTCTCTGAGTGTTTTTTTTTTTCATAATAATTTATTAAAAGCCAATATCAGTGTTATGTAAAAACATGTTTTAAAATATAAACTTAGAAAGAACACAGACAAATCTCATTTGTACTATAACCATGGAGATATTTTCATTATCCAAATAATGAAAACAGCTTCATGAACATAACAGCTCCTCCATCTATGTACAACTACGTGATCCTCAAGTGGACATAAATTATATTTGACATTGCAGGTTAAACATACACTAAATTTGTTATAGCACCCGATAAGATGATGATGATGATGATGATGATGATCTATGGAAAGAATACTCTGGAGGTTTTCTTATTTCCTAAAAGCCGGACGGAGTGAGATCTCCTCTTCACGTTCTCCTGCTCTCTGCTCCTCACTTGCTGTTTTCCAGTGTTACTACTGTAATCCTGAGTGCTGATGTCAGCATTTTTCATGCAGACAGGAAGTGTGTGTGTGTGTGTGTGTGTGTGTGTGTGTGTGTGGTATTGAATACCACTAAGACCATTTCACAGCCTTGTACAGTGTGAGGTTTTCTGGGATTTCACTGTCTCTTGTGGTTAACTGAGAAAAAAGAAGGATGAACAAGTGAAGTGTGTTTTGTGTGTGTGTGTGTGTGTGTGTAATACATTCATATGTATTAGTGAATTTTATACACAGGCATAAACATCTGCAGATTTTTGAGGTTCATAATCATAGTTCAGTAATCAATATAATCATATCATCAATCACAGACTTGGCATTCACGGACTACATCCACCAATGTGGGAAAACTATTATACTATTATTACTAGTATTATCATTATTATTAATATTAAATTTTAACATATATTCACATAAAGTCTACTACTTTTGGAACACTATCTTCTAATGTTACAGCAGCAGCCTGCTTTGACAATGAGGAAGATCTCAGTGCCACAGATTGCTAAAATGACATTATCTTGTCTTAAAAACATTAATTAAAAAAAGCAGCATTGAATTTGCTGTGTGGAATAAAAATAAAAATTGTTTTCTGCATATGTTCTGAATAGCTATAAAGCTATTAATCTTCTTACCTCAGTTTCTTTATGTGAAACTTGATCCCTTTCCCTCTTGTTTCCACACTCTATTCATTCCCATGTGTGAAATAATGAAACATAACGACAAAGCAAAGCTGAAATGAATTTATCGATCTATTCAGTTTTTTTGTTTTTTTTTTTTGTTCTCAGCATACTAGTTAAATGGTTTGAACACATTTCCAAGATGGCGGACGGTTGACGTGAAGGCCAAGGCGGCATCCATGGCAACCTATCAGTCATTTATTGTATGTTCAATAAAGTTGTGTTTAAAAAAAAAAAAAAAAAAAANAAAAAAAAAAAAAAAAAAGATCTGGCGGGAAGCGCGCGCTGCAGCTGTCCGTTTAAAGACCCGTCCGGTGGTTTGTTTGTGGAGAAAGCATTAGCTAGAGCAGCAGGAAAGAAAGCGGCCGGCTGGCAGCCATTCTTCACGGACATCCACCTTCACGGACATCCACCTGCTTCACGGACATCCTGCTTCACGGACATCCACCTTCACGGACATCCAGCCGCAGATCACCGGNCCTGCTTCACGGACATCCTGCTTCACGGACATCCACCTTCACGGACATCCAGCCGCAGATCACCGGTCGCCGAAACAACCTCCAGCTGCTACGTGAGTACTTTACTGCGCCAGGAAATATTTTGTGTCCGGAGTTTTCGGGTGTAAAAATATTATGGATTCACTTTTATCTTACTCTGAAATCAGAATTACTCTGGTCATTCATGGTTTATTTAGTTAATGGTTAAAGTTGTTTGTTGTTGTTGTTTTAAATCAAGTTCTACAAATACAAACTAAAGGTAACTGCGGTTTTATTTCCTTATTTTGGTTGTTATGGCGGGATAACCCTAAAACCCGACGTGGAGTCCGTAANAAAAAAAAAAGAAAAAGAAAAAAAAAACTGTTATGCATTGACTTTAAACCAGTGAATTTTGTGGAAGATGGATGGATGGATGGATGGATGGATACATACATGGATACACCTGTGCAGTACTTTCAGAATAGTTTTTTCATACCTGTGAATGCAGTCTGCTAGCTTGTTAGCTAGCTAGCTTTATTACAGCAGCCATGCTACACAGCAGTCAGTAAATGTCAAACTGAATAGTAACAATAAAACAATACGAGCTAACAACAAAATATACCAAATAAAAAGTCCAAAAATGAAATGTGAGAATTTCTGAATATATATTCTACACTGGGTAGTAGAATATAAACTTTTTGTTTGTAGCCAGTTACATGCTGTATATACAGATTAATAAAATTGATTAGAAGGTCCAGATGTAAAACAACAAGAAAAAAGTGTAAAAAGCAGTAATATGCAGTGGAGTAGCTTGTTTGAACAATCTGTCCGAACTTTAAGAAACCAGATGCTCAGTGTGCGAGTCTGTCCTATGTCTTGTAAAAAATCTGAAGGTATTGAAAAATTGATACCAAACCTAAAGGTGAAAATTTGACAGTGAACATGATGCAGACTGATGGCACGACTGTAAATCCTGCATTGATAAATTAGTGTAACGCTACATGTGTGTTTGATCTAAAATCCCTCATCAAGGTAGTTACAGAACCACAGGACTGCAGAAATGTAGCTTTCTTACTCTTTTCCAGTGATTTTCCACACTTAAGTCTTTTCGCTGCCATGCTTCCTCCCCCTCCTCCTCCTCCTCTCGGTCTCCCTCTTGCAGTGTTGTGTTGTTGTCGGGTGAGCTCAGATTCTCCCATGGGTGCAGTGTGGAGGAGTGGGAGCGGCCTCGCCTTCGCCTCTCCAGTTTCAGGGAGGGAGATGACTGCAGAGGAGCGTGAATAATTCAGCCGGCCGCCAACCCCCGGGCATCGCCTTTCCACAACACACACACACATATGTATGCACAGCCGTGACCTGATATGCCCCCCTAGCAAATAAGATAAAGGTCAAGAGGTCAGAATATAAACTTGAGAGACCACACCCCATCTGCAGAGGACAAACAGTGAGTAATCAGCAGATTAAACGGGTGGACAAAATAACAGCAACACAACACTGCAATCTGCAGCATCGACATTTACCAGAGAGTTAAACCAGCAACTCTCTGACAGAAACGTTTTCAGCAGCAGAAAGTCATACTGAGGCTGCAGACTTTTTAGACTTTGCATTATTGTTGTATTACAAAACTTTATCCAAAAAAAACTTTAAAATACAGCCCCTGATTCTAATATATTTCCAATAATCCAATATTTCCACCATAGTTGCTTTGCAGGAGAGTTTTTAAAAGCGTTTCAGTATAATGATAACATAATCTCAAAACACATAAAAAGAAATAGCTTAAGCCATTAGAAATCTGAAGCAATTTTCAAGCTTCTGCAAGTTGATTCCATAAAAATGAACGGAAATGGTGACGGGCTAAAAAAGGCTGACAAGTCTAGCGAGGGACTTGATGCTGCTGCAAAACAATTCGCCAGGTGCAGATGCACCTGGCGGTGTTACGATGGCGGCAGGTATCCGTGTGAGTGGCGGCTACAGAAAGGCCAATATAACGTAGGAATTAAGTACCGTAAAAGTTTCACTGTTGGCTGCGGCTTTGTTGCAATCTCATCCATTTACAACCGGTAGCCACGGCAACACCATCTTAACAGAGCCACAGACCCCCCCCCCNAACCCCACCCACCCAGCAGTAATGAAAGACCAATTAGAGGAGGAGATTAAGGTGCTACACGTCCACACACAAATTAGCATTAATCAAAGAGTCAGTCTGCTGTGGATGTGTGTGTGTGTGTGTGTGTGTGTGTGTGTGTGTGTGTGTGTGTGTGTGTGTGTGTGTTTGTTCTCTACAGTGAATAGTAATGAGGTTCAGGCTCAGTGTGAAGTCACATAATTGCTGCTGGTGTTTCTGATCAATACCACACCCACTGCTGGGCTTGGCCAATGGGAGCAGGCTTCCAGCCGAGGTGTGTGTGTGTGTGTGTGTGTGTGTGTGTGTGTGTGTGTTCGATGGTTGATCAATGTGTCAAATGTTATAACTGAGTTGTAAATAAAAACAGGCTCTGCCGTCATCAGGGATTTATTATTTGTTATTTAATATTTGTAAACTTGAATGAGACCATAATTTCTTTTTAAATAAAGGACCATACCGGTGATTTTGCAAGTTTGTGTCCATTAAATAAAACATGCATACGTTACATTACTGCCAACTATTTTTTACTGGAGCGGTAAATATTAAAAGTGTTTTTCCTACCTTCATGCTGTTTGTTTCAGTTCATTCAGTTCTCTCTCTCTCTCTCTCTCTCTCTCTCTCTCTCTCTCTCTCTCTCTCTTTCTCTGTCTATACTTTATATTCAGTACCACTTTTTGTCTTATGCACTGTGTTTACTCTATATGTATGCTTCCTGTGCAGTTTTTGTACTCTCTTTGAACTCATGTACTCACTAGTAGTACTTTAGGGTTGGCGGTACTTTTACTTGTACTTGGGATACTTGTACTTGTGCAGGACTTTGTGGTTGCAGCAGCAGAGTGACATTATGAGAAGCAGAGAGGAGGAGTGTGGTGATGAAGGTGTAATAACTCCTCCTCCTCCTCCTCGTTCTGCCTTCGTCTCCTTCAAGGTTCTTCAAACAGCAGCTCAGATTTAAAGCTTCTGATCTTTAAATATGATTTTATCTCCCTGCAGAGGAGACATTTACTCTGACAGCTCCACGTCTCCCTGAGGACCAGACTCCTCCTCCTCCTCCTCTCCTATTACCTCATGTCGTCTTCTGTCCTTTGTCTCTCTCATCTCCTCCTCTCTTACCATCCTCCTCTCCTCATTTCTTCTCTGTCTGTGATAACTTTTCACTCTGATATACCGCATGCTGACTCACAAACTTTGTGTGTGTGTGTGNGGGGGGGGGGGGGGTCGATGTTCCAGCAATTTCACATTTGTATTAATTATCCAACAGGGGGCGCCACAGTTTTTGTTGGACACAATATTGATCTTTCTTTATTTCTTTCTTTCTTTTTCTTTCTTTCTTTCTTTCTTTTTTCTTTCTTTCTTTCTTTCTATTTCCTTTTCTTTTTCTTTCTATTTTCTTCTCTTTCTTTCTTTCTTTCCTTTTATTGCCTTATTTCTTTTTATTTAATTTCTTTCCTTCTTTTCCTTTCTTTTTAATTTCTTTCCTTTTCTTTCTTTCTTTCTTTCTTCCTTTCTTTCTTTCTTTCTTTCTTTCTTTCTTTCACACACTAACTCACACATAGATACAGACACACGTGCGCACACACAGATCTGTGCACGAGGCGCCAGCTGAGCTTTCCATGCCACCCAGTGCCGTGCCAGGCCAGGCCAAGTGTAAATATTAAACCAGCTTATTGGCTGGCACACCATATCACACACAAACACACACACACACACACAGTCGTGAAGCCTCCCACCTTATCGGCACAGCCTCCTCCTGCGCTCCGTTCCGACCGACACAACTGTAATTTCATGCCTTCTGTGCTTCCCAGGCAAACACTGCAGTGTGTGTGTGTGTGTGTGTGTGTGTTAGAGGGTCTCGGCACTGATAGGTAGCCATGTTGTTGGGGACATTTAGGTGGTTTTGGTAACATCACGACGTGAGTTAACACAGGATTTTTCTGATCGACTTTTGCTTTCACAATGAATTTATGTTGTAACAGGAAATTCAAACGTCTCTACCTGATGACCCCGCCCTCAGGTCAGGTCAAAGGTCAGCTGATTGACAGCAAGTTAACCTTAAACATGCTGGCAGAAAAGAGGAAATAACAAGTAGTAGAGATACTCTCACATATGCAGGTTACAAGTGTGTGTGGGATGGCAGTCTCACACTGCAATTTAACCTAAGATAATATTTATTATAATATGCCGTAAAACACACACACACACACACACACACACACACACACACACACATTGTATCACAGTGAAGACAGCCATACTAAAAATATCATAACACACCCTGTTTCTGCATTCTCTAACCTGGTGTGTGTGTGTGTGTGTGTGTGTGTGTGTGTGTGTGTGTGTGTGTGTGTGTGTGTCCCATGAAGCGTACTACAGTATGATAATTGAATTTTGATGAAAGCCACATGGCTGCTAACTCGACATGGAAATACAGCAACACACACACACACACACACACTTTGTTCCCTCTCTCTCTCTCTCTCTCTACATGTTTTTGAATAGTAATTCAATAATAAACAGGAAACACTTTCTGCACACAGCAGCCTGACCAACCAACTGCAGCTGAAAACGTGTTCTGTGTTCTGATTGGTTAAACATCAGGAAGTTTTGTTAAACGGCACGTTTTCCTAATGAGTGTCTGATTAACGAAGCTTTGGCTTCATTTAACTGGAGCAGAAACACTCAGATCACTTTGATAAACATTTATCAGCTTTAATGTCTTTCTTATATTTTGCTGTAATTTATGCAACTAGCATCAGTTTATATTTAATATGAAGAGTAGAAGTATTTTAAGTACTGGTTAAAGTACTACCAGTAACAGTAGCAGTGTATTATTAAAGTAGAGTAGTATTAGTTGTGGTAGTACTAATTAACAGCTTCTATTTCTACTTTTCAGTTCCATTTAATCTCTGTTGAGCTGACAGAACTGCAGCTAAATAATAATTACTTATTGATGAAATTGTCCTTTTAGTTTGTTTAAAACGTGAATAGTGAAAAGTGAATTCTTCAGATTGTTTTGTCTGAACATTAAACGGTAAATCCTTACATTTAAATAAAGCGCTGAAATCACAAAAATTACTTAATTAAAAATGTTAAATTTAAAAATATTTTATAAGGTATAATAAAATTAACAATATGCAAAAATAATTTTAAAACACTGCATCATTGATATTTATTAAAATTCTACAAATATCGCATTGTTTATGAAGATGGAACTCAATAAAGGTTGGGTTTGTTTTACTTTTTAATTTTTATCTGACTACTCCAAATTATCTTTTAATGATGCACTTATATACCATCACAATATAAATAGAGACAAAAAAGAAACTTTATTTACAGAAACATCATAACTTAATAAACAATGAAACAGCATAATATAATTACAAAAAAAACTTCCATACAGAGACATGAGCAGCTGTGACATCTGAAGATAAAGAGACGAAATCTGACAAAATCTCATTTTAATGTTGAAATTTAAAGGACCATACCGGCCATTTTACATGTTTGAGACTAATATATTAAATTTTCATACGTTACATTACTGACAATCATTTCCAAAGCATACTACTGGAACGGTGAATTAAAAATGTTTTTCCTACCTTCCAGACCTCCATTGGTTTCAGTTCATTCTGCTATTAAAATCAACTTGTTGATACTGTAAACGTTCTTGGGATAGGTAATCCATCATCACCAACAAGACGTGTATTCAGGTTTTTTTAGAAGTTATGTAATTTTAGTGTTTAAGCTCAATAAAAAGCGTGGAGTGAATGTATGCCTCCACCGGGGAATATAGTCCCAAAAGAAGACCTGCGTTTATGGAAAAATTTAAAGGACCGTGACTTCATAAGGCTGTGTAACTATTAGCAGGAGAAACATGGATTTTTAAGGTGGGTGTATCACTTGAATATTTGATTTTGAAAGATTAAGAGATTTAGCAAAATATCAGGAAAGCTGAAATACGGTTTTATCCTTTGGGAAATGATTGTCAGTAATGTAACATGTATGAAAACTGAATATATTAGGCTCAAATATGTAAAATAGTGTTATGCTCTTTTAAATGTGCAAAAACTACATAGAAATGAAACTGAGTTTTCCTAAATCCAAACCAGTGTCACATTTTTGTACAAATCAAACTCATGGTACAATTTCTGACAATCTGCAGGAAAGTGACATAAGGCTCATTATTTTTACCCCCCACCCCCCCCAAAAAAAACAAAAAAACAAATGAAGGGCAAAAAAAGGGAATATCTGATGAATAATAAACTAGTAAAATAAAAAAATAAAATAAAAAGAAACTAGAGTAATAAAAACTTCAAAGAGTCCAGATGGAAAAGTGGTTATGAACAATCAATGTCATGGTTTAACATTAATTACATCTTGTTTGAAGTTTTTTATTTTAATTTTTTTAGATGTGCACGTTTACAGTACAGGACAGTAAAATGTGGCGTCTTACAGCAGGAAAAACACGCGGGGAACTAATATCCAGATGAAAATCCATTTGAACAGATGTAGTTTAAATCCTAGTATTTACCAGTGAAAAGTGAAAACAACGAGCCGTACGAGNTTGAACAGATGTAGTTTAAATCCTAGTATTTACCAGTGAAAAGTGAAAACAACGAGCCGTACGAGTGTTTTCTAACAGATATGTAGCGTGACTTACATCACGCTAACGCTGCTTCATGTCTGTCTGTAAACTGGAAACACGACTGAACATAACAAAACATAACTTCTGTGTTTGTTGCTGCTTGTAGTCTTCACTGTAAGAGAGAGAGAGAGAGAGAGAGAGAGAGGGAGATTCCTGTTATCCTGTTTAAATCCAAAATTACATTATACATAGAAATAGAATTCCAGTTAATGATGCCTCCATCAATTAAAGTGTGTTTTGTTTCCCCATTTATGTGTAATCATATTGACATTACAAACACACACACACACACCTCCCGTTTCTATGACAGCAGCTTTTTTGCTCCAGTATGAGCATTTTGAAAAGTATAAAATCTGACCAAGTTGTATGAAGAGAAACCAGCCTGACATTTAACTATTCTGTCCCCAGTGAGGTGTGTGTGTGTGTGTGTGTGTGTGTGTGACCTCGGTAAAAAACTTAATTTGGAACGATTCTGTGGAAGTGTTGCTGTGGAATGATGGATCATGTTTCTGCTTCTTTTTATTCATTTGTTGTATGTTTTTTTAATGTAATTTGCTCTGACATGAATTTTTAGACCTGGGTTTTGTATGTTTCTGTGTACCTTCACAGAGAGAGGTGTGGCTTCCTGTAGGTCTGGTTGGTGATGGACAGGCGGGTCAGCCGGGCGCCATAATAATCCACAATGTAGCTGGAGCCGTCAGCCGGACCGACGATCTGCAGGAAAAACGCAACGACCGGTACGATATTAACGCCACACACACACTTTCTCAGGTTTGTCCCACTGTGACATCACAACATGCTTAAAGAACCCGTCAGTCTGTTGGACTCGGAATGTGCCGATGCAGCAGGATTAATCGCAGCTTGTTTTGACATTAGCTTCATCACGCGTGTTCTTCTTGTCTGAACACAGAGCATTAAAACGCCTGAAAACACAAATGATGCTCGGCTTTAAAGGAGCCATTAGACCCAGCATCCATCCGTCCATCCGCCCGTCCTGCTGCTCTTCCATCCGTCCTGTGATGGATGTCCAGCTTCTATTATCTAAAACACCTCAACAGGAAGCCAGCGGAGGACTGATACGTCCCTTCACCTCCTGTTTCCCCCACTTCATTCGTCTGTCTCCACTTTCCTGCTCTGAGAGTCCATTAGAAACTTCTAGAAACGTCGTTCATCACGAGAGACGCCACGCTGCAGGATGGATGGAGTAAATAATAATCAGAGGGCCGAAGCCTGTTTATTCATCAGCCTCGGCGCCGCTCCCCCTGCAGGGCAGTTATCCCTTAAAATATGAGGCTCCGACGCCTCGTGCCACGCTGAAATGGATCCTCCAAGAAACAAGGAACTCTCCATCATGAGTGTCACTCTTAAAGAGGACAGGAAACGAGAAGCTACACACGGCTAATGCGGCCTGTAAGTGTTTCTGAGCTTAAATCACAGCTCAGCTCTCTGAGGACCATCAGACACGCCGCTTCACACAACATTCAACATGTTTCAGATACACGCATGCTGACGTCTTACATGTTGGTGTCACGTTTAAAAAGAGTCGGCAATTCTGCAAAGGATGAGGAACGTTAAATCTTCCTACATAGATCATATGTGAAAGTAAACACACAACGCATGTGAATGTTTTCACTATACCAGGAAGTAAAACGTTTCAGAGGCTAAACCACTCTGAGGCGTTTTCACACAGAAAACGTCAGATGGTGGAGCGAGCATCTAACACTAAACAAACTTTATGCAGACGTAGTTGAGTGTTTAAAGGATCATACCACCCATTTTTCATGTTTGAGCCTAATATATTCAGTTTTCATACATGTAACGTTACTGACAATCATTTCCCAAAGCATACTACTGGAACGGTGAATTAAAAATGTTTTTCCTACCTTCCAGACCTCCATTGGTTTCAGTTCATTCTGCTATTAAAATCAACTTGTTGATACTGTAAACGTTCTTGGGATAGGTAATCCATCATCACCAACAAGACGTGTATTCAGGTTTTTTTAGAAGTTATGTAATTTTAGTGTTTAAGCTCAATAAAAAGCGTGGAGTGAATGTATGCCTCCACCGGGGAATATAGTCCCAAAAGAAGACCTGCGTTTATGGAAAAATTTAAAGGACCGTGACTTCATAAGGCTGTGTAACTATTAGCAGGAGAAACATGGATTTTTAAGGTGGGTGTATCACTTGAATATTTGATTTAGAAAGATTAAGAGATTTAGCAAAATATTAGGAAAGCTGAAATACGGTTTTATCCTTTGGAAAATGATTGTCAGTAACATAACATGTATGAAAACTGAATATATTAGGCTCAAACATGCAAAATGGGTGGTATGGTCCTTTAACCACCACAAACCTCTTTGGTTCTCCATCAATCAATAGATCAATAGATTGGCTGGTAGTTGGTTTGGCAATAGTGGAGATCATGTTCACACTATAAACAAGCTGCTCTACAGTTAGAAAGGAAGAAGGAAGCCTAGCCCAGAGTCTCCTTCACACACCATGATGAGTTTGATCATTCATCATAAATGCTCAAAGCAAACTTAAAGGTGAAACACTCCATTGTCTAAAAACAGACACGCAAAACAAACCAGGCGTGAAAATACTCCACCGCAGGAAATAACACCAGACTCACCTGCATGGCGATCAGAATGAAGTCGATCAGAGTGCCGATTCCACAGAACCCCACAGTACAGAACTTCAGCAGCCCTGGGGGAGAGGTCGCCATGAGAAAATGACTTTAAATACATTCATGTAAAGGACAAACTTTATATTTTTCATGCTCAGCAACTAAAGCAACACATTTCTTCATGGATTCACAGAATTATGATGCTGAAGCAGAAAATAATCTTCCTTAATGCTGGAAACACATGACTGTCTAAAACATACGACTTTCTCTTCAGTGAAGGCTTTGCTGTGTGTGTGTGTGTGTGTAGCATAACTCTTGTTGGGTCTTTGTTTCTGTAGTTTTTATGCTTCGTTGCTCTGAAGCTGCTCAGGTTAATGTGTAGAAATAAATCTGACTCGGCTCGGCTCGGCCCGGCCTGACCTGTGCCAAATCAGGCCAGGTGTCTGTCAGAGCAGCTGTCTGCAGCCTGCCCACAAAAAACACGGTAGCACACACACACACACACACACACGCAGCCTTTCAGCTTTTGTCTTAGTGCAGGTGTCTCATTAAAGAATGGGCGCCGGCTCTGTCGCTCCTCCTTGTTGTGCTAATCTTACTCTTATTTTAATCATAACCGTTATTTGTTTGGTTATTATGGCTGTTGTGTGCAGATCAGTGACAAACAAAGCCGAACCAAATTCATTTTTAATTCAGGCTGGAAATCTGCAAAAAATGGAAAGAGTTAAAGGGCAACACCACCTATTTTCACGAGTTAACTCAGACTTCCTCTCCTGACAGGAAGTTCAGATCCAGTAGAAGCAAAGAACCACAAAAAAAAAAAAAAAAANAAAAAAAAAAAAAAAAAATCACATTTAATCATGTCTGTACATTTGCTGACTTGAATCCAGTCTTTGTGTTTTTAACTGCAGTTCCTGTAGTGGCCACTAGGTGCTGGTCCAGAAAAACTGATGCTACTGAAGTGGAAGAAGAAAAAAACTTTCAAATTCAAACCTCAAACGATGATTTGGTCAAACTTGGGATCTGGACCCTTTGTTCAGTTGCATAATATGCAAATTGGACCAACAGAAATTTGAAAGACTGATGAGTTGTGGAAAAAATACTCCAATTCTTTACTAAAGTAAAAGTGGCAGTACTTCAGAAGAAAAGTAAAAGTCCTGCAAATAAACTTTACTGAAGTACAAGTAACGCAGTATAAGATGTAAAATCATACTCTGTAGGGTTAAAAAGAAAAAACAGAAACACTTTAATAAGGATTTTCATGTTTTCAGATCAGCTGAAGAACAAAAGCAAAAATAAAAAAATAAACAAATTAAAGAAAAGAAATGGAAAATGGACCAAAAGAAAAAGTTAAAGTAGCAGTGAGCTGCAAACCAAAACTCCATGTTTCAGAATATCTTCAGAAATGAATGGAGGACATGAAGTGTGTGTGTGTGTGTGTACCTAGAGCAGGATATCCCAGGTAGAAGCGGTCTGCTCCCAGCCAGCCCAGGAACAGAGATAAAGCCACGGCTACTTTATAGGAATATCCACTCCTGAAAGAAATCAGAAATATTAGTTTCACTCTGATGATAATCATTATGGCAATAAAAAAAAAAACTCGTTATCTTCATTATTGAGTTTCTCATAACTCGTTAACAGACAGATAAAGGAGGAATATGTGAGCCAGAGCAACGCTGAGACTCTTTGGTGTGTTTTAGTTGTTTCTGGACCAGAATAGAACCGGTCTAAACACTTTGACACACGGCCATGTTCAGGCTTTCCTCACACACAATCTACACAGTACACACAATACACACAGTCTACACAGTACACACACAATACACACAATCTACACAGTACACACAGTCTACACACAATCTACACAGTACACACAATACACAATCTACACAGTACACACAATACACAATCTACACAACACACACACAATACACACAGTCTACACAGTACACACACAATACACACAGTCTACACAGTACACACACATTACACACAATCTACAGAGTACACACAATACACACAATCTACACAGTACACACACAATACACACAATCTACACAGTACACACAGTCTACACACAATCTACACA